>PVJD01012721.1:0-38028 GCA_004026545.1 Mormoops blainvillei | reverse complement strand
AAAAAAAAAAGGATGCATGACAGGAGAACCTCACCAGTGGCGTATGAGATAGGAAGAGAAAGTGAACTTTGCCGGCAGGCTCTGAGGCAGTAGTTCTCGCCGTATGGTCCCCGGACTGCAGCGTCGGCGTTGCCTGGGCGCGTGTTGGAAAGGCACAGACCCACCGAATCAGATACTGGGCTGGGGGCGGGATGGTGGGGGAGAGGAGAATGAGGAGTGGCGTGCTGCTGGTGGGTATGGGGTTTCTGGGGTCATGAAAATGTTCTGACACCGACTGCAGTGATGGTTGCACAACTTCTTGACAATACTAAAAGCCACTGAGTTGTACGCTGTAGTGTAGGAACTGCAGGGTTTGTGAATTAAATAAAACTGTTAATATAGTAAGAGAAAGGCAAATTAAGTCTCTAACTTGTGGTTTCCCAACTTCGGCGTACCTGGACTCTTGTTAAAAACTCCTAGTCCTAGACTACTCCACCCCCAGACTCGTCATTCAGAGGTTCTGGAGAGGGACCCAAGAACCTACATTTTCTTCCCAGACCCCATGTGATTCTGATACTTTGAGAAACACTGATGATGCCACGGGACCCTCTCCTTAAGAAGCTGCGGCTTCTAGTTCAGAGGCTGACTGTTCTTCGGCCTCTCCATGGACAGGGGTGGACACATCCTGGGTCAGTCTCTTTTCTGGATTCACTCCTAGCCTTCTAGGAATTTATTTTCAAGGTGGACAGGGAAGGGTTCAGAGGCAGCTACTTTAAACCAAATGTGTGTTTTGAAAATTAAATTTGCATGAAGTAAAATTTCCAAAAAATGAACATAATTTTTAAAAATGAAGCAAAAGTAAATTAAAAGACCAGAAGGCTTCACAGTTACCTTCCTCGGCTCAGTTTACACCCTCCTCCTACCCGCTCGGTCTGGTGGCTTTACACTGCGTGGCCTCTAGTCACCCACTTATCCCAGGCAGCTGTCCTGACTTTGCACAAAGGAGACCCAGAAGCATAAAGGCGGCTCGGTGTGAGTCACCTACTGGCGGGGGCCTCTGAGACATCCCCAGGTCTCAGGGAGGCAGAATCACAGCCCCTGAAAGATGCCCTGGTCTTGATCCCTGGCACCTGTGAACACGTAACCTTACACGGCAAAGGGGAATAAGGTTGCCAGTGGGATGAAGGTTACTGAAGTAGGAGATTAACTTGGATCGTCCAGGGGGGTCCAAGCACAATCATAAGGGTCCTGAAAAGCAGAAGAGAGAGGCAGAAGATGAGAGTCAGAGAAAGGTGTGCTGACAGAAGCAGGGTCCGAGAGACGCGATGTCTCTGGCTGTAAAGATGGAGGGAGGGGGCTGTGAGCCAAGGAAGGCTGGAGGCCTCTAGTAGCTTCATACATATGGGAGAGAAACACTGGCAACAGTCGCCAACACCTGTGTCCTCAGCCGGGGGGGCAAAACCCCTTATGCTCTGTGGGCGGCTTTCATCAGGCACCGGCCACTGGAGGCAGCAGCAGGGCCCTCCCTCTCAGCAACTGAGAGGCAACAGGCCACTCAGCTTTCGTGCCTGGTACCTGGGGCCGCAGCCTGGGTTGGGGATGTCACCTTAAGCTAGGTTCATGGCAGAGGCATTCACAAGAGTGCCACGGGGGCTCATCCTAAGGCTTTTCCTGAGGACAAAATTCTCTCTATGGTCTGGGACATCCTTGGAATGATATTATACGAAGCTGATCATTCCATCATCCCCATCTACTGAAGCAGAGACAGGGGACCTGTACAGGTTGATAGAGTCAGCGATACTTCAACACTGAATAGGTCATTTTTGCTGAGAGCTGCTCAAGAGGACAGAGGTCCTAGTTAAGGCCTTAAAACAGAAGTTCCAAAAAATACATAAGCCTGAGTAAACTGCTGTTGATGCAAATTTGTTAACTTCAGGTACTGAGAAACACTTATAAACTTATATTTTATATAAGACATAATATTTTAGACATCTGACACAACTATCCCTCACTTCTCTCTAATTTCTAACTCTTTACCTTATTTCAAAATAGAAATACAAAATCACGAGGATGAACGATAGCTACATGCAACAACACAGACGGATGTCACGAACCCTAATGTTGACCTAAAGAGGCCAGACACAGAGTTTGTAGACTATGACTCTATTTACATAAAGCTTAAGAAGAGGACGAGCTCACTCATTTTTAGTGTTACAAGTCCAAGAGTGAGTATCTGGGGGCGTTAGGGACTGGACAGAGGCTCCAGGGAGCCTGTGTCTTGATCTGGGTGCCGGTGATTTCAGCGTGCTCACTTGGTGAAAATTCAAACGTACAACTGGCTCACTTGTCTTTATGTACAGCTCGATGCAAAGTTCAAAGAAAGGTAAGCATAGGATTAATGCTCTGTTAGAATCTGAAGAAGTCAGGATGTCTTCACTTCCCTTGGGCATGTAGAGGCACGTGGGAGGCTGGCCACTGGTCTCAGCAAGTGATGGGGAAGGTCAACGGTGCATCGTGGCCTTGCCATGAGCGAACGAAGCCCTGTGCATGGTTCTCTCTGGTCTTTGGGAGCCTAAAAGTCCAAAAGGGGACCATGGGACTGGTCATTTTCTTGTGGTCCTGGGCCATTCATTCTGGCATCGGTGAAGACGAAATTAGGATGAGGCAAAATGGGGAAGCAGCGGCGATTTTGGGCAGCACCCCAAGAGTTGCCTGGTGGCCTGTGCCCGCAAGCACCTTCACTCCTCCAACCTGTCAGGGTGACACTGTTGTCGAGTAACTGCCACCATCTCCAGCCATGATTTAATGCTTTCTTGACCCTTTCTTTTCATTGTCCCCACTTCTCTTTTCTTCTTATCATAACCTATCTGTTCTTGTTTTACTGCCACAGAATCTCTGCTATTGACCAGTTCTTCAAACTGGCAGTCCTCAATCCTGAGAGCCCATCTGTATTCCTTGAAGGTTTTCTAAAAACACTGGTACCTGGGCTCCCTGCAAACCCATTGCATGGGAATTTACAGAGATCCACCCCTTTCCCAGGCCGCCCCAGCCACCATGACTACCTTTAAAGCCTCCCCAACTGATACTAATGGGAAGGCCGGAGTTGAGGAGCTCTACCCCGGTTTATGAAGATAACCGAACATCATTTATGTGGCATCCCTCCCTAAGGCCATAGCAGCAATTTACTGCAGCCTGAGGGCTTAAGGAAGGGAGAGACTAACTTAACATATTGTCCCCCCAGTCTGTGGGGCGCAGGCACCGTGGGCTGGGCTGGGGTTGCACAATGCTGGCCAGCTACCTAGCTGTGGCCACAGGTTGCCACGGTCCCAACGCAGATGTCCGCACCTACCAGGAGGAGTGCCTGCCTAAAACAATATTTCTTCTTTAAACAAACACGGTGTTGAGGTCCCTGCTGGAGAGTTAAAGGTGTGGACACTGCCCTAATGGATTTTTAATGATGTGTAAAGTTCTTAGCTGATAGTCAACAAGGTGTACGTTTTTATGAAAGTATTGCCTTAGTATGAAATTACATCCTCTCTTTCATAGAATAATACATTCAAATTTATTATTTCTATATTCTAAAACCTAGGAATCTTAAGTGTGAGAAAAATGCCAATTAAAATGCCTACTTTCTTTTCAAAGACTGTTTGAAGCAGGGGAGAAGGTATTTTTCCTTTATTTTATTTGGTGGGGGAAGTTATGGAGGTGGAAGGGGAGGTAATGACAAGAGGGGCTTCCCCAGCTCCATCGCTTCGACTATCCCTGGTGCTCCTGGAGCACTAATGACCTAGTGGCAACCCACAAGCCCCTGTGTTGCCAGTACTGCAAGATCGATGCTCCACAATGTCTGGGTCTAAGGTCAGGGTCCAAGCATCTTTTTACCAGAGTTCAATATTCCCCATAGGGCAAAAGGAAGGCCTGCTCTGCCCGCCTCCAGCCCTGTCCAATCCCTGGGATGGGGCATTCGCGGGACCTGGGAACATGTCCGCAAGGAACCCATGGCCTCCTTCTTTTAGACAATGACCTGAAATCTTTGAATTGCTTACCCAAATGACTCAAGCCGGCCCACATGGCCCATGTGGCTTCTTTCCCCCCATCTGCCTTCTAGGGGGCAGAAATGTCACGAGTGTGCACAGGCCTACGCCTGGGGGCCTGGTGCTTGGGGGTGAGAGTGGATGGTGATTGGTCAGAGCGTAAGCATGTGGCCTGGGATGTTCCCACACATGCACGGAGCTGCCTCATGGCTCCAGACAGAGGCAGATGGAAGGAGAAGAGTGGGTGGGCCACAAGCTCCCTCCTCAATGCTGAGAGACTCAAAAATGCTACATTTAAACCTGACTTTGCCCTGGCCGGATAGCTCAGCTGGTTGGAGCATCATCCAATGCACCAAGGTTGTGGGTTCTATCCTAGGTTGGGGCACCTGCAGGAATAAATCAACAAGTGCATAAATAAGTGGAACAACATCTCGGTGTTTCTCCCTCTCGCTGTAAAAATCAATCCCTACATAAAAACAAAAACAAAAACAAAAACAAAAAAACCTGGCCTTTCAGGTTATCAGGAAGGCATATTTGAAAGTTGTCAAGTTAGGGGGACAGACCTTTGACCCTGAGGTAGAGGATAAAGCCTAAATGTTAACGCTCTATATTTGAACTTGGCTGTCCAGGCACAGGTTTATTTGTCGAGGAAGGAGTCTCAAGAATCCTTAAATTAACATCTGCTAGTGTGCGCTACAACTTTTAAGTGTGTAAGTGTGTGATATCTAGTTCTCCATCTGTGTCTTTATCTCACAAACTCACACATCTCAGAAGCTTGGAGAAGGGGCCTTCTCCAAGCCCCACCCACAGCGGCTGAACCAAAATGTCTCAGGTTGGGCTAGGAAATTTGAGTTTTAACAAGCTCTTCTGATGCTTTGTACCCACAATTCATTCACCAACCGCGAAACTAGGCTCTTATCTCCTCTGTCATTCTTTATCCTAAGTCCTTGTGTCGACAAAGGAGTGTTGAGTGTCTCATCTGGGAGTGTGAGGCACATACCGAGGCCAACTGCATTCTGCTCAGGAAGCAGGCCCGTTAAGCCGAGGGCCTGTGGCTTCCTCTCTGACCCTTCTCAGTCCAAGCCCATTGCGCGGGAGAGCTGTGGGGGCCCGCTCAGCCACCGCGGCCCGTTCGGCTCGCTTCCCTTCAGTGTGAGGAGTCTTCACATTTTAGATCGGCCGCTCTTCCCTACTATTTCCTGTCTAACTCCCTGACCTATTCTCTCCCCCCTATTCTCTTTCCCCCACTATCTCTACTCCTCAATGCCTAATATTTTGGTCTTATGGTATAATTGTCTAACCCAGAGACATTTAATCTCCCCTGGTAGGTGAGAAACAGTTCTCGTTTGCACAGAGCCTGTCGCTACCCTGGCAGCATAGCAGGGTGACCTCAGCGGCCTTGGTAAGCCCAGGCCTGGGCCCCGTTCCAACCAATGAAATCCCTATCTGACTATGATGTGTGGGGGATGTGTGTTATATAAGCAAGGGGAACGGACGAATTTCCCTGTTTCTACTCACATGGCAAAAATTTCAAAGAACATTCTCCCCTCTGATACCTCGAGGTTTGGGGGGCATCCCTTTAGTATTTGACAGCACGAAGCACACACAGGTTATTAACATAAACCCAGTTTTCCTACCCTGCCCATTCCCTCAGTGTCTGCCCTTGTTGCCTGTGAGAGCAGCATTTCACCAAAAAGCCCTCCAAGACCTTCTGTAAAGAAGTGTCACAGCCCAGGACAGGCGGCACTGTCCCTGTCTTTCGGAGCTTTAAACGGAGGCTGAACTTAACCACCCCTCCCCTCAGGGCCTTTCTGGTTCGCAGAGCGCGTTTTTGTTGTTGCCATTGGGGCACCGCTGTAAAACATTCTAGTGGCGGATCCAGGCCACACCCTGTACTGTAGAAATTAATGTGTACGTGTAGTTCATGGAAGATGGAAAGTTGTACTTGAAATTCAAGTGTAGTGACTTAGTAGCGAGCTGGCCATGGCCGACGACCGCGTCCTCCCTCATGAAGAAGGAAGGGGCTCTGAGATGCTTGTGTTGGTCAGATACGGTCAGGGCCATTCCTATGCCAGCCGTTTCTTATGTACACAGCACCACGCTTTTCAAACTTAATGAGAAAAAACGCATCTAAATGAAGCCAAAGCAAGGGGGACGGACCCATGTAAGCGGGGATTGAAAAGTACTATTTCTAGGTAACAAAATAAAAACATCTGGCTAGTTGTGCAAGAACTTTGAAATCTGACCCTCTACCTTTAAATTGTTGGAACAGTTTCCAAGTACACATTTCACAGGAAAGAGAAAAAATAAACTCAAGGGAATGACGACAATACTGCAATAAACCATACCATTTGTCCAATCTACCCTGTGTAATTCCTATTTTCTCAGTCTCGTGGAAGAGGAGTACTTTTAGGATATAGTGTTACCTGCCTGGATTGTAACAATGTGCTCAGAGGTCGAACGTGTATCTGAAACTGTGCCGGTAGAATCCGTGTTAGATTTTATATCAAGGAAAATTTTAGTCATTAAGCTACTGGTGAGAAATGTACTTTTAAACCTCCACTGAGGAATGAACAAAATTCATTTCTACCAAGAGAGCTTCTTTGTACAGCTCTGTTCCACCTTGGACTTAGTTTCAGAGTCTGGAAACCAGGATTAGTATTTCCATCAAACTATTAACCCAGAGAGTTTCAACCTCTGTGATATAAGAATTTTTAAACCACACAATACCTGACTGTTTAGTCAGGGGTACTGACCTCTTTTCCTTTAGGTTGCGAAATTAAAAACTGGCAACAGCCAACACAACGATAGCCATCCACTGTGAGGATCCAATCAAAATTATGCCCATGTTTTTGCCAGACTGGCAACACATATATTTTTGGTGTGCTGCAGAATTTTAGTAATTAGTTTATGCATGTCATGAGATGAAAGGGGTGGAAAATGGTTGTATTAATATATATTCTGGGGCTTCTGGGGCCAGTGTGACGATCTATGCCCGGAGAGCACATGGGATCTCCTGGATTACGCCAGGGGAGTGTTTATTATTATATTATAGCTCACACTAGAGACAATGATACATATTGAATAAAAACTCTATACGGGAAGTCCCTCCAGGCCTCACCTACTGCCTCCCCCTCTCTTCCTTGGCGCTGCCTATGGAGGTGGCAGCCATTTCCGACTCGGTACCCTGGCGGCCCTCAGGCTCCCTGTGACACCCGGGACTGTCAAACGGAGGACCCAGAAGTCATCTGGCATCAGTTAGACCAACATGTCAAAATTCAGCGTACCCGGGAGAAACGCAGAAGCATTGATAATAGGGTGGGCAAAGGATTCAGGGCCAGATGTCGATGCCCAGCATGAATTATGGGAGCAACAGGGAAACAGAGCACCCGCTGCCCAGCGGTTTTCAGAAGTTCCTGGTCCACAGCGCCAAGGAGCGTGAAGTGCTGCTGAAGGGCAAGAAATCTGACTGTGCTGGGATGGCTCACAACGTGCCCTCAAAGGACCACAAGGCCACCACGGACAGAGCAGCCCAGCTGCCTGTCAGAATCACTAATCCCAATACCAGGCTGTGCAGCAAAGAAAATGAATAGACAGATCGTGTGCCCATTGTATTTGTGTTAATAAAATCCCAACATTCCGCAAAAAAATTGTATAAAAATTGAAGGGAGAAAAAGGGACTGCTCAGAAGTCATGTGGGTTTTTAAGTGATTATTATGCTTTAGGACCTAAAAAGTAATTTAATTCCATAACCTGGTTAAGAATGGGAAAGAAAACAACAGAACACCTTACTCCATTTGACTGCTCAGCAATACTTAAAGTAGCCAGAAGGTGGCGCTCACTTCTTAGAAATACAACTTGAGACAGCAGCCCTGACTCCATCGGGAATCAGAAGAGCCCAGCATAAAAATGTCTTTCAATGAAACGGTGTCGGTTTTCACAGAGTTACAGACAACTATATATTAAATACAAGAGCAGTGACATTCACAAATGTATACAGGTGCTGGCAATCATAAAGTAGGATATGGAACATAATGGTTCCTGCTCATTTTTACTTACTTGAATTTATTTCTCCTTTAGGCTCCATATGTAAATTAACATATATATTAATTTCTCTTCAATATGTTAAGTGCTGCACATTATTTTAAATGATGATGCTTTTCTCTCTGGAACTTATAACAAAGAGATGGCTCGATAGATTGAAAACAGACTCTAGGGGCATCTCTGTGGGCCAGCTCAGCTCTTTAGACACGAGGACCATGCTTTCGCCCCTCCCAGTGGGATGCCAGCATCCCCCCCATCCTGCCCTGGTCGTGTCTGCCAACCTCGGGGTCACTGCCGCCTCAGACCATCTGGTTTGCAGAGCTGCCAGCATTTTGCCATTTTTCTTCCCTCCTCCATATTCCCATCAGCTTTTCTTGGTTAAAAAAACAAAAAAAAAAACCAGTGAGAACAAATGGTTATTGCATTTTTTGAAAATTAGTGCATTTTTTATGTGTATAAACTTGTGGGTTTATGCAACAGTGGAAAAATCAAGAATGATTTCTATGTTTACTGACTGAGCTCAAAAATGTAAATGCTCTCACTGTTCACATGGCCTCTTTCTGAATATGCAGTGGAACGGAAGTTGATGTGAGAAAGTGGTATAATAATGTTAAGTGTTAAGAAACATTTGGAAGAAAGTATAAAGGGTCTAAAGTAGAGGTTGCAGAACGTGCAGTGAAGGTGAAGGGTTAGGACAGGGAACTGAGCAGAAAGAAGAGAGAAGGAAACTACAGGGTTCTGAAACCCAAGGAAGTTTGAATTCGTTCTAGTAGGTCCTGAAAACTGCACTGTCAGACAGATCATGTGACATGGGCTATATCTATGGAAGGAAGCCTGACTTTTCCTGGAGAATTGTAGACTGATCAGAAAGCCTCCACAATCCAATTAGCAAGCAACCTACTCTTCCCACTTCTGTTCCACTGATGTCTGCCGGAAACACCACACCAAAGACTCCCGAGCCTACTGCAGACTCACTCCATCTCACTTCAGCTATGTCCACAGTGGTGACTTTAATCACCCTCAAAGAGTTTTCACTCCTATTACCTATTAATACAATGGCTGTTTCAAAACTCTGTCTCTCTTTTCAAGTTTACAGGCCTGGCTGGACCTGCACTCCAGCCGCTAGACGATTCTGCAACCAACTTTCCTGGCCCTGAGCCATTCTCCATGAGCTCACATTTCCAGGGAACATCACCCCCTCCCTCCCTCCCGGCCTCCCTCCTTCACAGATGGTCATCCTCTTGTCTCAGGCTGGCCTCCCGTCCAGCTGCAAGACGCAACAAAACAGAATTAAAAACTGTGTGAGCTTTAGACCCAGAAGGTTTGAGTGTGAATCCCAGTGCTTCCAAATTACATTTCCCTGGGAAGGATGCATAAATTTTCCAAGACTCTGTTTTTTCATCTTTAGACATTGCCATAAAAATACAACCTCCCTATGATGTTCTTGGGGTTGCCAACGTTTTACCTGTGAAATTACAGTCCACACTACGTAACCAATGTAAATCCCTCTGATCCTACCTGTTGACTTTAAAACTCAAGGATTTTAAGCCCACTAAGTACAATATGTTCCCAAGTCACCAGGGTTGGGACCAGGGTGAGAAGAGTGACTTAGTCCAGGCCCTGTGAATCTGTGACCTCACCCTTTCCCATGTCCCACCCACCATGACCTTCTCTGATAATAACCTTCTCTGATAATAACTTCTTTCTCATTGTTAGGCTGTCCTGTCTTATCCTGAGCCTTAAGTTCAAACCGTCTCCAGGATTCTATCCTCTGCCCTCTCTTCTTCCTTCATGCAAGCATTCCTGCATAATCCTCTGCACTGTGACCTTTTCGGCCTTGGAGAAGAGCGTGATGTTCCCATCTCCAGCCCTGAAACACATCTCCCCTCGTACTCCAGGGGTGTGACGGACCTGTGATGGATGGTCATAACCCTGTGCATAAAGTTGTAGACTCAATTTCAAGGCTTTAGGAGGACACCTACAAAGTGAACAAACAGGTGAAAAGTTTTTAAAATCCAGCTTAGAAAGAAGGCAGTGGAATGTTAAGTTGTTTGTCATCGCCAGTCAGAAGCACCCGCTGATAGATTGCTTTGCAGACTTCTCAGGAGCAGCCCCAGTGGCTCCCTCTGGAGATAGTGAGTGCGATAAAGGGACGCCGAGGAGCAAGCCCTGAATCCGGGGGGACGGGAGGAACATCGGTTACCAGTTTTCTGTCCGGTCTGGCTTCTGGGCTCCATTTGAGCTTAGGACGCACAGTGGCACCCCTAAATTCGGAGGCTGGTAGAACTCCTGTCTCCTGTACACTTGCGAAGCTTGCTGCTAAGATTCCTCCTCGTTTGTACCCAACCGCTTAATCTCCACATGTAAGTGACAATTTTCTGGGCACTTGCTTCTGGCCCCCGGGCTGTCTGCTTGGTGCTCAGTTGCTTTTATTGTTAAGGAAACCTATCATGTTTTCCCTCTCAAAGCTATCGGAGAATTTTGGCAAAGGCTGCTAAGCAGGCCGAATCTGCATTGATTCGGGCCCCTCCTGCATTAACGCCATCAACGGTTGTTGGTGTCTCTCCGTTATACATCTTTGAGGCCCTGGCTCCTTCCGTAAGACTGGCAAGGCATATGTCTGCGTGTGTATACATTATAGATGATATTGATTGCCTGCCATTATCAACTTTAATGTTTCCCCTCCCAACTCATTTCCTTTTGCTGTCCAACTGCCACATGCATGTATATGTTCACACACACACACACACAAATGTACCCGTCATTGGTTACTATTTGCCCAGGGAATGAGAATCCATTTAAATAATAATTTGATAAGGTAAATTTATTTGCTTTTAGCAGACAAATATGAAAAGAACCCCTAAGAAATGATTTTTTATGAACTCCAGCTTTCTTTTTCCTAAACAATGGCAAGAACATTAGATTAAGAGTCTAGCGGGGGGGCGGGGGGGGAAATGCTGTCTTCACAAAATGTATATGGTAAAACTGCAGGCCTGTGCAAGGAAACTCTTCGATAAAATGAAAATGTAGGTTTCTGAAGGCTGCCAGTGATCGGCACAAGCATGGGGCAGGGCGGTCTGTTCTCCCCAGTCTCAGGGCCTGGTCACCTTTGTCTGTGACTGCCACCATCCTCATGGATGGAGGGAGGTGCTGTCAGCCCCTTAGCACATCTAAGGCAAAGGCGAAATATTTTAGCTACCTCTAAGTATCTGCAATGGAACACAATTAAGAAATAACTCGAGATGACATAAAACTAGATATTGTGGTCCAAAATTAATTTAAGAGGTTCAGAGTCCCTAGGTACAGGAGGTTATTTATTTACTGAGCCCAGAGAATAGTTAAGTAAGTGCAAGAGGTAGAAGAGTGGTTGGTGACTCTCTTCTCCTTCCCTGGGTCTAGTCCTTCTTTCCTCCTTCTTCCTTCCTGACACTAGGAAGTGGCAAATTAGGAACCCATGGGACCCAGTGCAGCCTGCGGCCTGCTTTTGTAAATAAAGTCACATAGAAATGAAGCCACACTCGTTTGTTTACTTACTGTCTAGGGCTGCTTTCATTCTGCGCCAAAGGGGAGTACTCGGCTACAGAGACCGCATGTCCCATGAAACCTAAAATAATTACTATCAGGGTCCTTTACAGAACAACTTTGCCAGCTCCTGCCCTTGAGCTATAGCATTTCTCACCAAGGGATTCAGGGGTGACAGTGGGAGATATAAGGAACTTTGCTATGTGTCTGGTCAGCCAGGAGGGGTGCCAGCTTCTTCCAACATGTCTGTGATATGATGGATTACCACCTGCCAACCATTTCTGGGGAGTCACACACAGGCACGTGGGAAAAGAAGCTCTGGACGCATAGCCAGAGACTCTGACGTATCAGACACAGGCTTGGGGGGATGTAAGTGCCATTTTCTTCTTTGCTTCCAGTTAAGAGTTGAAAGAGAGGAAGGGAGGAAGGGAGGAAGGGAGGGAGGGAGGGAGGAAGGAAGGAAGGAAGGAAAGAGAAAGAAAGAAAGGAAGAAAGGAAGAAAGGAAGAAAGGAAGAAAGGAAGAAAGGAAGAAAGGAAGAAAGGAAGAAAGGAAGAAAGGAAGAAAGGAAGAAAGAAAGAAAGAAAGAAAGAAAGAAAGAAAGAAAGAAAGGCCAAACAATCTCTTGCCATACGAGGGGTTTGGTGTCAGGCACAGTGCTCTGGGCTCACTACTGGGGACAGGCTGCACTTTACAATCCTGGAAAGCCTGCATTTGTCCTGCGATGTCATTCCCAGTCTGATCACTAGTGTTCAAAGCTGAAAATGTGGTACAGGGGAGAAAAAAATGCTCACATAAATGGAAAACATGGAGGGCTTTGTGCAGAGAGAGAAAATAACAATAACAAGAAACGCTGAAAAGAGATGTGTTCGTATGAGAAAGGACACAGAGGTGGTGAAGAACGGCATGTCTCATACAGCTACATATTTTTGCACAGCCTGAGAAATGAGAAACTTTAGTCCATAACAGTATGCACACCAAGGAAACAGACATCCATGGAGAAATTTTTAATGTGCGGGAGAGGTGCTCTAGGGACACAGAGGAGAGATCTATAAATGAAAAGTAACAAAAAGGACAGAAATAATGGGTGCAGGGCACCTTCCATAGAACCAAGGGGAGCTGAGAAGATGACTCAGGCTCAACGGGAGTTGGAAACGGGATTGTAGACTGGGGACCCCAATGGGGAAAATATTAGGCTTTCCAAAATGGGGGACATGTCTATGTCTGAAACTGTATTTCAGGTGATTTTAGTATTGGTCCAGAAAACGGGCTAATTAGCAGATGGCTTTTGAGCACAAGAGGTTGAAGTGAGGCTCTGCGGTGGGGGATGGGCAGCATGGTTCACAAGGGTTCCTGTGTGGGCAGAGTGCCGCACAGCACAGTGGTTACATGTGCCAACATGGGAGCTAAGCTGCTGGGGTCTGAGTTGGTTCTATCACTTCCTAGCTGTGTGGCCCTGGACAAGTTATTGAACTTTTCCTCAGTTTTTTTCATTGTCAGTGGGCATACTAATAGCAGACGCTGTTGTGAGGACTGAACAGAGCCTGCCTCAGATTGGTGCTATGTAATCATCAGCTATTATTATCGATAGAGCTGTCAGGTCAGCAACCAGTAGAATACCACAGATCTGGATAAAATCGGATTTCAACACAGCACTTCCCAAACTCTCACATGATGCCACTGAGGACCAACTGAATAACAACACAGATAAGAAGATTTATATCTGGTTTCATAACGACAGTTTCGCTTCAGCTTCACGAAACTTCTCTACCATCAAGTCATACCATTGTCTTCATCCCTGTCAATGCTCAACATTTTTTATCAGCAAGACCTGAAAATATTTTATGGTGGAAAAGTGTAAAATATTCCGAGCATACAAAAATAACTTTCAACATTGAGAACTAATAAAATATGAAAGCTTTACACCTAAAACACTAGTGATTTCTCTCTTACTAAACACAGTCAACCAAATACTGAGGGACTTGGTAGTGAAGATAGATAGGGGAAGACTGTACTATGAGGCGCATTCTGAGGTAAACATCGAACATTGAAATTCATTCTTTCAATTCATTCAAATGTTTATTAAGTACTTAATATGTATTAGGCACTGTCCTAGGTACTTGGCATTTATTGAAACAAAACAAATAATTCGCCTTTGTGAAACTGACATTCAGGTGGGATCCTTGCTAACCAGAGTTTCTGTGAATCACGAGATCTTAATTTTCCACAAATATGTACAAACTTGAAACACTTAGTAATTTTCTCTCATCCATAAAATGGTAATAAAATACCTTCACTCTGTATCGCGATTTAGGACCATTCACCCAAAGAGCAAATGTCTATCACTTTGTGGTTGGGCTCAAGCCAAGGAGCGAGACAAGGTTCCCACCCTCGCGAGTGTCAATCCTTCATTATCAGGAAGATAAAATCAGGTAGTTAACGTGAATGCCAATATCTCCGTAGAAATGTAAGCTGTGATTTGTAGATCCAGTCATATAAACACGGCTTACGAGTTATTGATCGGCTTCTTGGGGATCTTCAGTGTGGATTTTGGTTGTTACCAAGCCCTGTGCTGACATCTCAGCCAGCACCTCTGGTGGTGTCATCCGTGCTGGGTTCCAAGCTCAGACAGGTAGCCCGAAAACTCTAGGACTCCCATAAAACCTGGAAGGATTTCCCTCCTAAGAAAGAATCCAGTTTTGTTGCCAAATAGCCTCTTCTCCTGTGTGGAGGCCTGAGTCAAGGGGTGCTATTATCCAAGGAGAAGTCGCCCCCAGAACCCAAGCATGCACATTTTGAAATGAATTCCCAAATGGACATTCCTAGACCCACAACACGCCAAGCAAGAAGTGCACTGAGACTGGTCCCTAGAGGTGGCGCCAACAGTAATTGGCAGAAGGCAATTTCCTGGGGAGGGACATGGGCTGAATGATCAGGGGAGCGGCCATTCCTCAACTGTAAACCTGTCCTCCCTTCCTGCTCTTCCGTTCCTACCCTCTGGTAACAACAGGAGCCATGACCTGTTTCTCATGCCTCGATGCACCTGCTTCTGCTTCCTCCCAGGAGGGGCTCGGAGAGGTGACGCGCAGGGTGCCTAGGTTGTCAGTTGAAGGGACCATAAGTTTACTCGGAAGCAAAGAGTGGCTCCATAGTTTGGCAGGTTAGTAGGTTTTTCCTCTCCCTCATTGAGGCTACATACATTTCACAGTACGCAGGAGAGAAGAGGGATCCTTTCATTCTTTATTTACCCAACAAATAGTTACTGAGCACCTACCATGTGTGAGGCAGGACTTTAGGAGGTGGGTGGTGAAGACGAGCAATAAAAACATTAACGTGTGTTAAATATTAAAATATCAACCAAGTCAGCGCTGTGGACTAAATTGTGCCCCTCCTCATTCATGTGCTAATGTCCTAAACCCCGATGTGACTGTATTTGGTGATGGAGCTTTCAGAAAGTAATCAAGGTTACGTGAGGTCATACGGGCATAAAGGTGAGGTCCTAATTTAATAGGACTGCTGATCTGGTGGCCTTATAAGAAGAGGAATCTCTCTTTCTCTCTCTCTCTCTCTTTCTGTGAGCATCCACCAAGGAAGGGCCATGTGAATGAACAGCAAGAGGGCAGCCCTCCGAAAGCCAGGAAGGGGCTCTCACTAGAACTCTGCCGTGCTGGCACCTTGATCTTGGACTTCGAGCAGCCAGAACTATGAGACAATAAATATCTGTTGTTTAAGCCACAGTCAATGGTATTTTGTCATGGCAGTCCAAGTTGACTAACACAGTCAGGTAGTGAGAAGTCCTTAGAATTAAAACCTAGCACAGTAAAGGGACAGAGAGACAGGGATGACAAAGAGGTCATCAGTGAGGTCCTCTGAGGGGGAGACTTTGGGCTGAGAGCTGAAGGCAGCTAAGATTTAGTCAAAGGTTTAAGAATACTAACAATCAGGGTATGACAAGGATCATCTTTAAGAGCAAATGAGACTGTTCCATCAGCATATTTTGGGGAAATAGACCATTCTCTTGCATGGGGAAAATGTTACACTAGGCAATCTGTGTTTGCTTGGGTCAGTCCCTTAAACCCCATGCCCCAGTTTTCTGGGCTGCGAAATGAGGGCAGTAATGATTTTTCCTTCATTGGGTTGCTGGGAGGTTTGAATGAGTTAATGCACGTGGACCAATGCCTGACACACAGTGCTCCATAAGTACTAGCTATTACTGTTACTACCCCTACTGTCTCGAGTCTTATGACAACTACAGACAGAATATTAAAAAGAAATTTCAGCAACGGTACCTTTCAGTTACATCGTCTCTGAGCATCCTAGCCCTGACCATCCGTGGATGCTAACTTTGCTTGTCTGTCTCCCCCAGCTCTATCAGAGGAGGCAAGCCAATGATTTAGCCAGTGTGTTGTGCACTAAGAAGTCCTTTGCAGGAGTTCAAAGCCATCAGAGACAAAGGCTTTCTCTCCCGATGGAACCAATTCTTTCTGCTCACCGACATCAGGGCCCTCCCGGGTACCTGTTCTGGGTCTCTCATTTTTATAGGTCAGGAGAGAAACCAAAGGCAGTTAGCAAGATGAAGACCGTGCTCATCATCTTCAAGTGCTCCTGAGGAGGAACCAGAAAAAATAAGAGATGAAAAAAAAGAAAACAAGAAAGAAACAAGCAGGAATGAAGGAGAAGAACTGGGGGCGGGGGAAAGGCGAATAGGGGGCGAGCGTAAAGGCCATTTGGAATTCGCCGTTGGCTCCGTTGCTGACATAAGCAATCAAAATGGAACCGGAGAAAGGGCTGAGGTGGGCGGACATTGTTCACTTGGATCTACTTGTCTCATATTGGTAGGTACTTAAAGAAATTACTTTGTACGATGCTTGAGTGCATTAAACTGAGTAAATAATATTGACAAATGTTTTCATCTAGGCTTTGCTTTTATAGAGGCATTTTTACAATTACATAAAGTGAAGTAAAATTGTTTTGAACCTGCCAGACTGTAAGTTTCCTAAGGGTAGAATTTGTACATGTGGTTTTCTTTTGAGCATTTTTTTTTTCTTAATGCCTAGTAAAAAATGGTTGCACCTGTACTCAGTTGGTGGCTCTCTAGGAGTTTTTGGACACTTTTGACACGATTCCCCCCACCACACACACACAAAGGACACCAAATCCACTAGTTTCCATAGATTTCTACTTTTTTCTCCTCTCATTTTCCAACTAAATTATTTTATTTTTAATATGTCATCAAAATTTTATACACCACAATGCTGCCTGTCAAACAGGCCTATTACTGCTGAATATTGCCTTTATCCTTACATTATCAGGGCTGTTCTTGATTTTCATACTATTCTGTGGAAACCAGGCTGTATGTCATTTTATGTTGCTTCCCCCCGCCGCACCACCCAAATACAAGCAAACCTTTATTGAGAAAGTCAGGGAGGTAGAAGAAGTGAACCAGTCTGACTGTGTGGACTCAGGAAGCAAGTTACAGAGAGGCAAGAGAAGGGTCGCTGAAGCTTAGGGGAAAGAAAGCAAAGGTAAGTGCCTTGAGGAAAGAAAATGGGGAGGAAAGGCATGATCCAGGGAGAGAGAGCGTGTGCCTTATTTTGCCTTTTTGAGTAACATCTGACGTTAGGCACTAGGTAGGAATATACAGTCTTTTTCAACAATGCGACTACACTGAGAGTCAAATTAAAACCTGAGGGGGGGAAATTTTTTTTAAGTGAGGTCTGTTAGCAAGAATATTTGGACAGTTGCTAGCATTCCCCTCAATAGCTATGAAATTAAGGTGGAAAGGGAGCTGGTAAAACAGAACCAGGAATTAGAAAGTTTTAAGGAAAGTGAATGCAAATTAGAACTACAGTAGAAGGTGTTGATTTCTGTTTGGGGCAATTTCCCTTGAGGCAACAGTGGTATTTGGAAATAACCACTGAATTAATCAGAAGATATGTGTTCATTTTCTGCTACTGCCACCTACTAGTGGTTTTCCCTTCAATTATCATTTGCTCTTGGACAGTTCCTTGTCCTTGTCCTTGTCCTCGCATATAAAATGAAAGCAAAGACACCTGCCTCCTACCGGGGACGGTAAGGATGCTGTGAATGTGTGCTTTGTGAACAAATCGCCTGATATTTAAATATCTCTCCCAGCGTTTATATCTATACTTCATGTTCCTGCCTTTTCCCATTTTCTAAAACCTCTAATACAATGTTATTATTTCTTAGCCCGTGTATTTTCGGCCCTCTGACTACTTGTGTCATTTATTATCTACTTGTTCATTTATTCAAGGGGTCATTATGCACTGCTCTGCTAGGTACATGAATAAAAAAATCTCCACAGGGTATCCTCAAATGGTGGCAAATCAACTCAGATGGGGATAATGTTTTCTGAACTTCTGGCACCTCTTTTGTCATTTTTCTTTCATTTCTGTCTAATGCTTGACATTGAGAGAAAGGAAACTGCCTGGATGCTAAATGTTGAAGGAATCAGATGGGCTTGTAACAGGCAATCTTGGTTTCTAAGTGGGAAGTTACACATAACCCTATCACCCCACTTTCAGATGGGTCTCTTGTGGTTCCTGAAGAGTAATCATGTGACCAACTGGCAATTGGGGTCCTGTGGAAAAAGGCTTGTCTCCCTCTGACAAAAACATGCATAAAAAATCTTAATGGAACATTGTAGTTCTTTTGTAAAAAAAGCAAAATCATTCTTATAGGTTTCTTCTTACTGGCCCAATAGTACTCGTTTCCCAATACATATACCTTATTCAAGGTATTAAGTAAATATTGAAATATTAAAGTTTGTGTTTAATGTCTTAATGAGAGATAATTTAGTTAGAGTTTATAGTAATTTATAAAATATACCAATAACATCTAAGCTGCCATTCTCTAGTATTAAAATCTAATTTTTAGCAAAGGAAGTAAATGTAAATTGGTATTTAGTTAAAATATGAAATTTAAAAGGAAAATGACATGATTAACTCTCATATCAAACTAAGTCAGTGTTGTTTAAAAAAAATAACTCCATTTCAAACCAATCATGGCTTGCTTATTTACTTATTAAAAATTTCTCACTTTTAAACTGAGACATCTATTTATACATTTGTATATATTACATATTTCGTGGATCAAATTTATGCACTATATTATTAAGTTATGTTATAGCATTACTTGATCTTTTTGTATCTCCAAGGGAGATCTAAAAAAAGCCAAACAAACCAGAATTATCTTCTGGAGGGCAGGCTCCTGGTAGTCCAGGCTTTCCCTGCAGGTGAGTGTTCTAGGAACCCATCTGTGTCAGTGTACCAGCTGGCGTTGTTATGAGAGGCTGCGTTTGGCTTCAGTGAATTTTTTTGGAAGATTCTCTCAGCGCATTTGCCTATTTAATAGTGGATGGTTTACCAGCACACCTGGCCGCGCCATGCTGAGTGTTCAGCAGCTTTTGACCAAAAACGGCATGACACCCCATGCCCCACCTTCCTTCTTCATCCCCTCTCGCCCTGCGTGACTTTTTTTTTTTTTGGTCTGTTTCTCTGGGTGAAAATAGCCTTCAAAGGGAAATGTTTCGCCATTATAAATGAGCCAATATGATGTTTAAAATATTGTTGTTAAATAGATTGATTTTTTTGTTACCCTGACTCAAAGACTCTTCTCTGAAATAAGACGTTTTATAAGGACTGCTAAAACTACAGCTAGCTAGCCTGGCTGTGAGAGGGAGGAATCCAGTCTGTGCACATGTGCTATTCAGCTTCTACCTCCGGGCTGAGACTCTGCAGGCCCTCAATGAATGTTTGTGAATTGACTGCTTGGCAGCTGCAAATACCACAATCAAGGGATAGCAATTGTCTCAGACCATGGCCCTCTCAGAGTGTCATCATGGTCTCTGAGTGGCTATGTAGCAGGGGGGAAGAAAAATGCTTTCCTCAGCTGGAGACAGACTGCTGAAATCTTGGCTCATCTAATTACCATTTTTCCTAAGGGCCTTGTCACCTAAAAGAGTTGTGCCTTGGGTTTACAGCATAGGCTACTACCCTTACGAATCAGTGTTTTTCACAAAGGATGCTTGATTTTCTTTGGCTATGAAGATGCTGCGTCTTCTACTCTTTTCAAGACTAGCTGAAGCACCATCAGACTATCCAGCGTTATGCTGCATCACTCCTCAGCTCAGGCCCCAGAGGTTCCCAGAGTGTTCAGAAAGAGCTTTATTTCTCAGTTATGACTAATAAAGTCAAACTCATATTTCTCAAGACTCTGTTGAATGCCTTGCCATATAATTCTCTAGTTTGTAGACTCCAGCTGAGGGCCAATAAAGCAATTTCCCCCACTTTTTACGATTTCCTGCTTACAGTGCTTCCCCCCCATTTTTTGAAAGCCAGCAGTAACAACGATGCTGTTAGTTTACCTCCGACAGCCTGCAAAGAGCAAGAACGGAGAGAAGGACAGGAGCGCGTTCAGCAAAGCTTTAGCCTGGAGAGGAGCTGAGCAGTTTGGTGGCTTCGATTGTCCCCGGAGGCTCCTTTTGAAAGCCCTAAGCGGCCTCTTGAACTCTGGCTCGCTATTCAGCACTAGAACTTCCTGTACATCCTGTTCTCACCTTACGTCATGACCATGCTATTTATTTTCACTCTAGGAAATATTAACATTAGTAACCTTTTGGTAAAAGTATATGGATTCCAACTGAACTTGGAATACATCTGAAAAGGATGTTTTAGTAAGAAGCTAATAATACAGAAACATACCAGAACCTAGGCTTTTAGTCACAATATACCAAAACATAAATTAAGGTGATGACTTGAAGCGGTATGAGCTGTCTCCTAAATTTATCTCTCTTGCTCTGATTTCTATACCAAACTCCAAACTTACACAGACAATTCTTAACTTTCTAACAGGAATCTCAGTCCTAACATGGGTAAAACAAAATACCTATTCCTTCCCCCAACCCGTTCTTCTCTTAAGCCCCCTGTCTCAGTAAATTGCAATACCACCTACATCTCAAGCCAGAAGCCCAGGAGTATCGCCTCATGCGGTTCCATCCCCTCCCTCCCCACCTCCCGACCAACACCAGGATTCTGAAAGCTGGAATTGGAAAGTGTCCTTTCAATACCAATATCTGTCCACTTCTGCATCGCTCGTGATAATCCCAGTCCCAGCCACCGAAATCATTTGCGAGCACTGCTGTTGTGGCTTCTGGTCTCCTTGCCTCCATTCTTGCCCATTTGCATTCGCTTTTCCTTAAAGCAGATACATAGATCTTTCTAAAAATGTAAATAAATTCACACTGCTCTCCTAGGAACCCATCTGTGGTTTCCCACTGTACTTTGAATAAAGCCCATCTCATTTCCAAGTCTGCACGCTCCTCTGCCAACTTTTCTGACTCTCCCTCTGACTCATTTAATCACACTGGACTTCTGTTTTTTGGAAGATGATAAGCCAGTCTTTGGGACCTTTGCTACCTCTCAATCTGGAATGCCATTCTTCCCGCAGAAATTCACCTGGCTGGCTCCGGCCTGTCATCTGTATGTCAGCAAAAATTGTTTTGCAGAAAAGCCTTCCTTGGCTGATTGATTTAACATAGTCTCTGCCATTCTCTATTGTATCATCTGGTTTTATTTTCTTTATAGCACTATCACTGTGGAAAATCATCTTACTCATTTAAATGTGAGCTAGTTAATTTTTGACTCTCCTCTCTTGAGCACAGCACTGACCAATGGGAAAGCAAGCCACCCATGTGGTGGTAAATTTTTTAGTAGCTACAGTACAAAAACAAAATAAGCAATTAAAATCCATTTTAACCGTATATGTTATTGAACCCAACACAACTAAACCATCATTTCAACATGTATCAATATTTTAAAAATATTGAGATGTTTTGCATTCCTTTCCTTTATATAGGCCTTGAAATCCAGTTCGGACATCCCTTTTCTAGCATGTCTCTATCGGGATGAGCCACATTTCAAGTGCTTGATAGCCACACGCTGCTGGCGGCAACCCGAGTGGACGGTTCTGCTCTAGGATGTAAGGTCCGTGTGAGCAGGGACTTTGCCTGTCCTGTTCACTGATACATTTTGAAATCTCAGCAGAATTCCTCAGTAAAGATTGAGTATCTATCTTTATGTGCAATTTCAAAGGCTCAGAAAATCTAGGTAAATCAATTAGTTACTTTGAGAGAGGAAAAGTACTGATTTCATAATACCGTAGGCACGAATTTTGGGGAAAGGTCCACAGCCCCCGAGATGTTGCTCGGCTCCGCCTTGGCACCCGCTAAACCCTTACGGGAAGTGCCTTCTCTCTGATCATCCCATAAAACATTCTAACTCGTCCTCCTCATCTCAGCTCAAACTCTCACTACAGTAGGGAGCAGGTCTCTTCCAGGCATCCTTGTACACACCTTTATTTGGAATTCCGCTATACTTTGGATGGTTCTGTATTATAGCATTAAACCTACTCTTAAAATAGAGCTGTCCTATTTCTTTGTATTGATGTCTATAAGGAGATCGCTGATCCCATTCCTGGGTGCTAACAGTAACTCCATGGGAAGACAATTTCTGTACCTGATTGGTGAAGTGAAAAACCTCTGGCATACGCTGGCCCCTGTGTCTCAATTGGGTGCAGCTGATGTCTCTCAGCTGTCCCGGCCTCAGAGGAAACGGAGTGTGACTGGCTCCTCAGCGACCTCCACAAATGATGCATTGTTCGGAAAATGGTATATATACACAAGAATCAGATAAGGATCAAAATTCCATCTTCGTGGTTGACAAGTCTGGATTGGACATTGTGAGTAAATAGTTCAGAGCAGGTCTGGGCTAACCCAGGGCTGCCTGGGATGGCCATCTCAGAGTCGGCGCACAGCAGAGTAAAGGTAACCGTGGAAGGTCAGCCCACATCGTCTGCTGATACCCGGGCAGAGGGGCCCTGGGGTGGCACGGAGGCCTGGGCTTCTATAGGTACAACTGTACTGCAAGGTCAGATGGAAACAGGTGACACAACTTTTGTGTCAAGGTGACTCCCATGCACTGGGCTCTTGTCCACAGCAGCCATACAGTTTATGAGGGAGCAAAGGAAGCTGCGTATTTGGGGAGTGGCTGGGCCACACCGCATGACATGAAGATGCTTTACCTGATGTATCTCTTGCCCTGTATTCTTATGTAAATCTAAGCAAAGATAGTACTGAGTGAAAGCTGACTGTGTCCTGTGAGTTTGACAACTTGAAGCTGTAACAGTTGTAGCATCAGAACAGAGACCTTTAGCCAGAATCAGGCTTTCCAATACTTCTTCTCAAGTCTTAGTCTTGAGACAGAGAAGCCAGAGGATGCTGCTTGCTTGGGACACTTACTCATTAGTCATACAATAAAGCGAGGCGTTCCTCTTGCTGATCTGAAAGCCAGACAAGTGAAGACAAAGAGAATAGGCCCCCTGTGCTTTGGTCTGGGACCACTTAAAGCGGGGGGTGGGGAGGGCAGTTAATGAGCATGAGAAATGAGAACAAAGAGAATAAGGTAACATGTGAACATGGTTTCTCATGTACAGCTTTACCCAATTGGAAGGTTTAAACAAATGAATGTCAAATTCTTCACTGATATAATAAATCTGTCTTTTCTCTTGGACAGAAGTAACTCAGGGTGGGGTGACAATTTGTGTTTCTCTAATACAAATTTAAAAGACAGAGAACAAAGACCATGGGCCTGCTAACATTTTGTAAGCATGCTCGCTCCTGTAGATAGCTCACTCCTTGAACTCTGGGTCTAGTTACCCACCTATCCAAAGCTACTGGCTGAGGGCCAAGAAGCCAAGAAATAATTTCAATCAACAATTGAATTATAAGTTAATGACTACTCAATCTTCAACCTTCAATTTATATACTGTGCAAATCTTTAAGAAAAGGTTTTAGACTTTATCAAAGTTTTCAGTAGGAAGCCATGCAAAAATTATATATAGAATATGAGATTTATATTGCTTTTTCCTTCTTAAGACCTCTGAGCTGCATACATGAAAAACACTTATGAAAAATTAATTTCATTCATGTTCCTGCTGATCTCTAAAGTCAGAAATAAAGTCAGTATTAGAAAATTGAGAACATATTGAAAAAATGCCAAGTACCAAAGAGGCTATTTCAATTGTAACTGCATGCAAAGGCCAAATGTTGTGTGAATCATAAAGACCAGTTTCTTAAAGGCACTTAACACAGAAGTCAGTTCCAAGCAAGGGAGCAGAGGATGGGGAAAATGGAAAATGGATGGAACAGACTACTTTCTTTTTAAAAGAAAAAGGAAAACACCCACAAAAGAAAAAGCTGTTTTCAAATTAGTGCCAACCAGGAATAGACAATGGAGAAATGACTTGAATAATCTGATCAATAAGATATCTACGAGCTTTTCCTGATGTAATACTTAGAACTATTACTATTTAACAGGAATCGTTTATAGGAATAAATAGCGAGGAAGAAGGTTAAAGGAGATGAGTCTAAACAAACAAAATATCCAGAATATTGTTTAATCCAAACTTTTAAAGACATGGTTAATTCCCCACCCATGGTTAAGGTAAGAGACCTGATCTGAATTTTTAATTTATGGTCAGATAAAAAGTTTCAATATCCTCTGTGGCTGAATTGACTTTTAGCTTAAAAAAAATAAATGGGTCAGTTTCCGTCAGGCAGGTGCAAGGCACACTGGGTAAAAAGGTAAGGCGAGGTGAGCAACAGTAAAGAGTGGTTACCTGATGGCCTGACTTAAAGGTAAGCACCTCTCCTGTAAAAATGACAAGGCATGAGTCAACCAACAAAAGTAGTTCATGACCCAAATTTCCCTAATGCGCTCAACTATGCAGTTTTGGGTAAGACTGATTTTACGAAAATGATTTAAGTTCCCTGAAAACATATTCTATTACAACAGTCTGCAAGTGTTAAACACTGTAGGATATGATGCTAAAATTAATCTTCAGTGTTCATGTTTTACTTTCAAGTTTAATTGCACAGCATATTACTGATTAATTAAGCCATCCAATATATCTGTTTATGCATTTCAAAATTTTGTCTGACCCTCACTTATTTTTACTGCCCAGAAGAAGGATGCTAATTTAGAAACTTAATATACTCATCAGGAAATTATGATTTAGAAAAAGAAGATCAAAAACAGGAGGAGACAGGTCGGGGTGTGGTTTCATTCTGAGAGGAGATGCTCCATGTTCTGAAGGGGCCTCTACAGGAAAGACTGGGGTAGCTAGATGTCCACTCAGCCTGAATCTGATCATCGTAAAATACCTCCATTGTTTTGTTTGATATAGTGTGGCTGAAAAATAATATGAAGAAAAAGCTCACATTAAAATGTACATATGAAAAACACATTAAAATAAAAATCAGGCCCTTGGAATTATCTCTGCCATTTCTAATTGTATTAGGACAGTTAATCGAGGTCTTAATGTATTTATTAACTTACTACTTTCACATAATGTTTACGGTGATTGGGGGATGCTGTACTTAATGGAAAATACAAATGCTTGCTTAATCATAGCAGGTTGAGGGAGGAAAGTAAAAAATCAAATGGAAAGAAGAAACAATGAGCAAAGAAACAATGAACAAAGAAAATACTTTATAAAAATAATTTGAGACCAAATAAAGAAAAGGAAATTTGATGAATGGCTCTTGAAAGATCTAAAACAATTTCCAAGTCAAAAAGGAAAGAGAGAGAGGGGAAAAAAGAGGAAGACTCTACAAACAGAGTAAAATGGAACCCTAAAAAGACTGACACGAAAATGTAAAAGCATAAATCTAAATCTAAAATTAAAACTTCCAGATATGTGTTACAGAAAACATTTCTTTACTCTTTCATTTTTATAAGGACCTAAGCATCCAGAGAATAATCAGACTGTAAAGATAATCAAGAAGAAACATGGGGTGTAAAAGAAATTTTTTTTTTGTCATGCCTTTCATGTGTTTCAATGACCTAGAGAAGGTTGACTCTTAGTTTAATGATGTATCCATGCCTCCCAAAAAGTTGGGAGATCCTCTTTCAGATTTATTTTCAGAGTCTGTTAATGTTATTTTTATACGTTTGGTTCTTTCATTCAGGGCTGACTCCTATCACCAGTCGTCATGCTGGAGGAGCTTCAGATTACTAAGCACTGGCCAACTGCAGCAAGAGTCAGTCTGTTGCAGAGCAAAATTATGTCGGCCAACCCCCTCCTGTATCCTATTATGTAGCACTGATGGGGCGTCCAAGGAGTAGAACCAGATGAAGGTTGTGTCCCATGAACTCAAGTAGATACAGTACTGTGTACCACAGGGGGGTAAAAATCAAGTTATGTTTATAGAAGCGTGGGCAAATAGGCTCCATTTAAGTGCCAGCTCTGATTCGTTCTGTCTGGAGCACTTCTTTGAGACAGATTTCTAGGCTAAGTTTCAGCTCAGAGGAAAAAATACTGGACTAAATGAATGTTTAATGTGGGGATAGAAGGAGTCATACATGTCTGACCCACGCTGTCAGGCTTGATACTAAGATATATTTGACACCCCTGATATAAAGAGCAGCTAGAGAAATTTTATTGTCCATAGAGGCCCTTAAGCAATAGCAAGAAATTAAGCGTAAGGTCACAGAAAGACATTATACACACATATTCATATGCACATACACACAAACATTATATACAGGGGTAGGTTTACAGTTGTTCACATGGAAAATAATACAATAATTAATAAGTCAAGAATAAACTGTTTCACATATTCACAACTGTACATCTACCTTTGCTTACCCCTGCGTTTTACACACACACACACACACACACACACACACAAAGCAATTTTGGCAAGAGTTGAAGGGTGAAGTCACAGAAAAACATTATTTTGAAGAACAGCACACATTAGAATATATAGTTTTTTGCTTTGTCAAAAAGATCGGGTTCTTTATTGAACAGTCAACTGTTGGTAGATTAGCTTTTTCTACATTAAAAGAATGACTGGGAAAATTCATTTTTATATATACCCAGTTATGTAAACTACTTAACATTTACGCAATTATGTGGATTACTTCCTCACTCTCTTCACAATTAATTATCTTAGGAGTCGGCTGTGTGGGGGCTAGCATCCTCCTGTTACATCACAGCTGTTTCCCCACATTCCAGCAGAACCATCTTTCAGTTTTCCAGGGATCCCACAAAGAAAATAAAGTAACTCTCTATGCAAGAAATGCCGAGGTTCTGGTTAACCACAAAAACTAATGGCCTTATTTTGATGCACATTTCATTGAAAAAGAATCCAAAATCATCAGTTACATATACAGACATTTTGTCAGTGCCCACCAGGGTGGGGCACTTTAAAGCCCTTCACAAAATCGCTGTTATAATCTAATTAGACAAGTACCCCTTAATTGCTTGATTTTTGACTACTCTTCTTATGCAGTTTTTAAATTTACTATTTGTATTTCCTTACTAATTAAAAAGTAAAAGGGCAAAAAGAGGCCAATAAACCTGCTCTCACACGCACTTAACGGACGAATGCGCAAGTAGAATTCATCCTCTCTAAAACAGGAAAGATGGTTTTATTTTCAATGAACAAAAACTTATTTAGTGTTTGTTTCTTTTTAAAATCATGGAGAAGGAGGACATGTATCTGCAATGTTCAGTGTCACACTGTCACTGGGAGCTAATTCTTGTTTAGCTACCCGCTGAGTACTCTGTTTCCAAGCACAGCCAGCGTTAGCAGGGACATCAGGGTAAGACTCAATGTGAGGCTCGTTCCTATTGGCGAGAAGTACATAAAAGAGAACTGACAGGTCTTTTCTAAATCTGAATTCAAGTGACATGCTGAAAGATAGCACCTTTTCACCTGTAATTGGACCAAAAACGGACCCTAGGAGCGGGAGGTTTCCCCGACGCTGTTCCAGCACGTGGTTTGTTAGGCACCTCCCCCCTCACGTAAAGCAGTGCCCACTGGGGTGCCACAGGGTTAATATCTTTTGAGCTTCATATAACTTCCGTATTGCTTGTAAATCCAAAACAGAGAAACCTAAAACTCAGAAAATGAAAGGTTTGAGGAGAAGGCTTGGGTTTTCAAAATCAGAGTTTTATAAAAAGTCCAAGATTCAAGCATGGGAAAACAAATTCATTCCAAACTGATCGTTCCATCATCATAATACAGCAATGGCTGTATTTCAATAGGGGTGTGTGTGTGTGTGTGTGTGGTGGGTAAAAGTAGGTTTACAGTTGTAATATAAGTAATACAATAATTAATGAATAATACAAAAAAAAATCCCCCTTTTACGTATTCACAGCTACACAACTATAAACCTACTTGTGTCCACCACTGTGTATGTATACATCTTTATATGTATGTGTGTGTGTGTATGTGTGTGTGTGTGTGTGTGTGTGTATAGTGAGACATTTGAGGGAAATATTAAGGGGTAAATATTATTTTAAATTAAACATCATTGTCCTCATCATAATCATCATCTTCAGAGAGCATTTATCAAAAAAGGAAGTTCTGCATATTTCATTAATAGCCAACTACTGTCCTTTGGGCACTAACAATTAGAATATCCCACCTTGACAAAGAAATAAAAAACATATAGAGCACTGAAATACATTAAGTATATGGACAAAAAGGTAAAGATCATATTTTCATTTCCTGTATGAGTAAAGATTACAAAACAGGGAATCATGAGACTTATTTATTTTGTTGAGTCAGTCAGTTTTTCTTTTCTAACTAGAAATTTAAAAAATATTTTAGTCACCTTTCAAAATGAAAGTGTGTCCATATGTTATTTTAATGGCTAAGAAACTGCCTCTGTAACACCATTTAATTAAGGTACACAGACCAAGAAGCTATGACAGTACTAAAAGGGATTTTCTTTCGGGACAGCAGTGGTTTGACTAGGAGGCTCAGTCTGTTGAAAACATAAGGTTTTATAACTTGCTTAAAGAAGGAGAAAGAATTAGTTTCTTAAATGGAATAAGGAAGGTCAGAAACAGAAACAATCTATTTTTCTTATATGGTTGGTTCAGAAGTGGCATTTTGCTTAGAAATTATTGTTTCTTGCCAATAGAACACTAGAACAGAAGCACAGCACTTTTTAGCTTTGGGGGAGAAAATCTCACAGGATCAATAAAA
This sequence comes from Mormoops blainvillei, assembly GCA_004026545.1. Taxonomy (NCBI): domain Eukaryota; kingdom Metazoa; phylum Chordata; class Mammalia; order Chiroptera; family Mormoopidae; genus Mormoops; species Mormoops blainvillei. Next base: position 9,370 of record PVJD01012721.1, on the reverse strand, counting down.
TTAAAAATTAGTACATGCAGATAAAATGGTCGGGATAAGACCAAAATGGCTGTCCCAGTGATCATAAAAAGTATAAAAATTAGATGAACAATATCACTGCCTTCCAGGCCTGGTGGCCAAGAACGAGACCTTCTGAACGTACCAGTTATTTTTAATAATGAAAAAACAGTAATAACAGTAACTTGTACTATATGTTTCACATGTACCAAGTGCTATGTCAGGGTTTTACATTCACTAGCCCATGTGGTCACCACACTGATAGGGTATAGTGGTAGAATGACACGTAAATATTACAATTCTCTTTTTAAGTATAGGGAAACTGGGACTTAAGAGAGGTTATATAGCTTCATCTTGGTCACATCCTAAGTGTCACAGCCCAAAATCGAGCTCACCTGCGTCTGATTCTAAAGCTCTGGGATCTGTTTTACATATTGCATTCTCAAGGCTGCATGTTCTCTGAGCTACATACTGTTCTAAAATGAAAGGGAAATCTTAAGAAGCAGTGTAAGAAGAAACCACATGATCATATCAATAGATGCAGAAAAAGCATTTGATAAAATCCAACACCAATTTATGATAAAAACTCTCAGCAAAGTGGGGATTGAGGGATCATAGCTCAACACAATAAAGACCATATATGACAAATGCACAGACAACCTCATACTCAATGGGTACAAACTAAAAGTGTTTTCCTTAAGATCAGGAACACGACAGGGATGTCCACTTTCACCACTCATATTCAACATAATACTGGACGTCCTAGCCACAGCAATCAGATAAAAAGAAGAAATAAAATGTATCCAAATTGGAAGAGAAGAAGTAAAACTGTTATTATTTGCAGATGATACTGTATATAGAGAACCCTAAAGATTCCACACACACACACAAAGCTACTAGAACTGATAAATGAATTCCATAAAGTAGCAGGACACAAAATAAATATCCAGCAATCAGTTGCATTTATATACACTAATAATAAGCTATCAGAAAGGAAAACTAAAAATACAATTCCATTTAAAATTGCATCAGAAAATACCTAGGAAACAATTTAACCGAGGGTGTAAAAGACTTGTACTTGAAAAATTGTACTAAGAAGTAAAGCAGAAACAGACTCACAGATACCAAGAACAGACTGACAGCTGTCAGAAAGGAGGGAGGTTGGGGCGTGGGGGGTGCTGGGTGAAAAAAGGTGAAGGGATTAAACAAAAAAACTCCTAGACACAGACAATAGTATGGTGATTACCAGGGGGGAAAGGAGGTGGGGGGAAGTAGAAGAGGGTAAATGGTGCCAGGAAGACTTGACTTGGGGTGGTGAATGCACAATACAATATATAGATGATGTATTATAGTGTCATATGCCTGAAACCTATATAATGTTATGAACCTATGTTATCCCAATAAATTCAATTAAAAAATAAAGAAAGCACAGATTGCCTAGTAGTTAGTCTCCTGGGAAGAGTGATTCCCGTAGATCTGCAGCAGTGCAGCAAAGAGCGAAGTAGATCAGATAAAAAGAAGGGCCTAGATTATGAAGCCTTTTGATTCTGCACCATAAGCCGGCACAGGGAAGGTTTGTACAAGTGAGACAAACAAGAGATTGATGAAAAGCAGAAATGTGGGTGCAGCAAAACGACAACAGCAGACATTCATAGAGGAAGACACATGTACCTGAATTTTAACTTAAGTAAACACTGGGGCAGCTCAAAGAGTGATGGTAGCCTACCTATCCTAGAGACTTCACTGCAAGAAAAGACCATTGGCCTGGCAGGAATAAGTGTGGGATCCAAAGATCAACTGACATTAAGAAGTTTCCGGACAAAACCTGAGGTCAGCTCTGGTCATCCCTGGCTATTGCTCAAATAGAAATTCCTGAACTTTCCTAGACCCCAAAGAGCCTGTGTTAGTGCCCTAGTGAGGATTACTTGTACTTGATTCTGTTAGGCTTACAACTCACTGGATTCTGGGTTTCATGGGGAAACCCAGGTATAGCGTGTGCTTCACAGAAAGATGCTGGGATCATGAAATTTGAAAATGAGTCATGATTAAAACACTCTTTTAATAAACCTATGATACGTCATCAGGATGTAAGAATCAAAAGCATTTTGAAATGTCTGCAGCTTCGTCCGTTGGTTTCTAGGTTTCCATCCTGCCTAAAGCAGTAGTGGTCATTCTCTTCACAGCCGTGAGTCCTCACTGCTTCGACAGGACATATGTATGCCATGTTTGCAATTAATTTATATATGTAATTAATGCAATTTTCAACAACAATAATTTCTAAACTTAAGGTATTACAAACAATGGCTTCACATATCAATAGTCTGAACATTCATGTAAATATGACTTCTTAGCTCATTTTTAAAGTTTGGTAGTTTGTATTACTGCGAATGAAATATGGATTGGCTATTAAGGGACTTCTGTCACCAACTAACATTGAAAAAATATTACCTTCTCTTTGGCTCTTTTTTTTTAATTTCTAAAATGAGACAGATTAATGAGCATTTTTATTTGAGGAACTTTTAATGGAAAGTAAATCTGGATAGAATCTCAACATATAAAACAGATAAAAATGGATCCATTCTGACTGAAGCTGAGGTAGGGTCCTGAAGGAAAGTGAGAATGAGGTTGATCACCCTGAGGGGTCCATGAAAGTCTTGACAGAGAGAAGAGAAGTCTCAGTGAGAAGCGACATACACTGGAAAGTAGAGGTGGTAACTGGAGAGTGAGCTCTTAGAGTCAGTGATTTTGGAAGCGGAGTAGTTTTGCATTTTGGCAGTTACGGCAAGGGTGAGCGCGCTGGCCGTGGTGGTGAAGAGAAGGTCCTTCTTGTGAAGGGCTCAGGAAGCTCAAGTGACTCAGGGTAATGAATCGGTCGGGTCGGTCTTCGGAATGAATTAAGGCGGGAGAGGAGATGTGGAAGATTCCCCAAAGGCAGTGAGTGCCTCCACAGGGAGTAAGAAACGGCAGTCCATTTAGCATCAGCCACCCATGGGGAGAAGGAAGAGTAAAGTGGAAATGACAATGGAGGGAAAAGAGGGGGACCCCACTCTATCGCCAACCCTGAGATGAGTGGGATTTGAAAGAGTAAGTACAATCCCGGTGGAGTGCTAGAGAAAGAGTGAGTTTAAAAGTCAAGTTTCAAAAGAATTTCCAATTTCGAATAAGAAAGTTCCAAGAACTCTCTGAGAAGACATTGAGAACATGTTTACTGATTTTAAAGAAGAAATTTTCTCTGGAATTATTGACTAGTGGCTATGTTTCTACTTCAGGAATATTCTGATATCAGGTTTGAAGTCTGTAGTTAGTTCAGACTCCATTGTTTGGCAGCCTTGGCCCATAAAGCCAGGGTGATGGCAGTGTTGGTGTGTGGTGTGTGGTGTATGGTGTATAGTGTATGTGTGTGTGCATGCGTGGTGGGCAAGGGTGTTGAAGAGGAGCTCAGAGAAGCAGTCTTCTGGAATAATCACAGGAAGGATTACAAAAACTATTCTACACAGGGCTTACATATGTAGAATGTTGCACAAAATAAATACAGAAATGTGATTTTTCCCTTTTATGTGGCAGTTGATATGCCCCATCAGTAATTTCAGCCAAGAGGGACAGACAACAGTGCTTTAAGGGAGCAGGTCTGAAACAAATTTATGTCAGTTTTTAACTGATAAGAAATCAATAAATATTTATAATTGTGGGAAAAAGGTAAAAGCTTTTCATGACGAAGTTCTATACCAAAATGATTTGGAGAATTTCCAGGCAGTGATCTGGGAAACCGAGAGAGACAAAAATAAGTGGGAGGCAACGGAAAGGAAGAAATTTCCTGAACTACTGCCCAGGATCATCACGACAGCGTCAGTCTCCCGAAGGTCTGACCCGGAACTCAGCCAGATCTCTCAGCTAGGGATCTCGGCTTTCTTCCACAGGCCTCTCCACACTGAGCTTCAAGTCATGGTGACTGGGATCCAGGAAGGAATGTTTCAGGAGCAAGCATTCTAAGAAAGAGGAAGCACAAGCTGCCAGCAGGTTCCAAAATGGCTGCAGAGGGAGTGGGTGGAAGCCACACTCACCTGCTCCTCGCCCCAAACCAAACTGACAGCTAGCTAAATTGTAGAGCAATCAAGCTGAATGACTAATTGAAGGCTAACTGAACTGAAGTATTATTAGCAAGTATTTGCCAAAGAAGCCACAGAGAGACTGGTAAGAAGGGCAGAGATGAGGAGAAGGGTAGCCCCTGCACCCAGGTGCAGAGGCTGGAGGGATATCACAGCTGTAAAACTCCCTCCCCTCAGGAGCATGGGTCTTAGCCCCATGCAAGGATCCCCAACCCACAGCAACAGAGACAGGAAGAAGAACCCGCTTAGCATCTGGGGGTGAAAATCAGTGGGTGTCCAATCTGCCTGGGAGATCCAAACACTACCTTCTCAGGGACAAGCACTCCTATTGTGACAGCACCAACCTGGGGACTGCACTGCCTAGTCTCTGGCTGCTGGCAAGACCACTCTGCCGTACTCGGGTCCTGCAGAGGGGTCTGTGGGCTATAACCCACAGTGACTTCTGGGGGCCTCTTTTTCTGGGGAGGTTCTTGGCACAGACCCAGGCAGTGAGTACACTATGTGGCTTTGGAAAGAGGGCTGGTCTCACCCACCTTGAGGGCACAACTGGTGCCCCTTGCCTGATCTGCCAAATCACTTGGCTGGCCCCATTGTGCTAACTACAGCTGGGCAGGGAGCCAGGGTGCCATGCAAAGCTGGGACGTTTGGACTGTGTCTCCTGAGGAAGCTCTTGTCCAGAAACCAGATGGGTAGGTTCTGGGGTATGCGGTTACATTGCAGGGGGAGGGCCACTTCTATTTCCCCAGCAAGCTCAGTCCACCCAACCCTGGGAATGGGAAGAAGGGCCTGCCCCCACCCTGCAGGTTTGAGGGCACCAACCCCCGTGGGAGACTGTCCGGATCAGCCCTGCCAATCCTGGATAGCCCACCCGATTGGGCTCAGTTCCTTGGGAGGAAGGAAGAGCAGCTCAAAACCAGGACATACAAAGAGAAGTCCATTGGAGACTATTTGTATGGGACTGGGATGAAGTGTTTAGTCCCATCCTGAGGCCTGGGCTGACATTATTCCAAGTGGGAGACTCTTTTGACCTATCTCCCTGAGCCTGGGGAGGCCAAGTTTTCTCCGGTAGAGGAATGGCTGGCTGCACCCAACCTAAACCTGAAGTGAGATCCTCCAGGGGGAACTAGAGTTGGGAGACTGTGACAGAGACTGAGTGGCTTGACTCTGGAGTAGGGGACACTTTCCCCTCACTGAGTGTTCAATTGTGTGATCCTCCAAGTAGGAGGCCCACTAGCCCTGTCCTCCTGATCCTAGTTGCTCCACCTACCAAGCTTGTAGCCTGCGGATAGGGCTGTGGTTTTCATCAGCCTGGGGCTGCTCTGCAGTCCCTCTTCAGAAATTTATGCGGCACCAAAAAAAGTTCTGAATAGCCTCAACAATCATGAGAAAGAACAAAGTTGGAGGTGTCACAATACTCGATATCAAACTATACTACAAGGCCATTGTAATCAAAACAGCCTGGTAGTTGCATAAGAGCAGGCATGTCACTCAATGAAACAGATCAGAGAGCCCAGAAATAAACCCAGGCCTTTATGGTCAGTTTGACAAAGGGGGGAGGAGCATACAATGGAGTAAAGACAGTCTGTTCAAACAATGGCATTGGGAGAATTGGACAAGTATGTGAAAAAAAATGAAATTAGGCCACCAACTCATACTGGACACAAGAATAAACTCAAAATGGATAAAAGACTTAAATGTAAGTTGCAAAACCATAAACATCCTAAAAGAAAACACAGGCAGTAAAATCTCAGGCATCTCTCATAGAAATATTTTTGCCAATATATCTCTTAGAGCAACGAAAACAAAAGAAAAATCAACAAATGGGATTATATCAAACTAAAAAGCTTTTGCACAGCAAAAGAAACCATCAATAACCCACTGTATGGGAGAATATCTTTGCCATCGACATATCTGATAAGGGGCTAATTTCCAAAATATATAAATAACTTACACAATTTCACACCAGGAAGACAAACAATCCAATTAAAAAATGGACAAAGGATGTGAATACACATTTCTCCAAAGAGGACCTACAGATGGCCAATAGACATATGAAAAAAATGCTCAACATGACTAATAATCAGAAAGGTGAAAATTAAGCCACGATGAGATACCATTTCACACCTGCCAGAATGGCTATCATTAATAAATCAACAACAATAAGTGCTGGTGAAGATGTGGAGAAAAGGGAACCCTAGTGCACTGTTGCTGGGAATGCAGACTGGTGCAGCCATTGTGGAACAGTGTGAAGTTTCCTGGAAAAAAAAAAAAAAAAAGAAACTGCCTTTTGACCCAGCAATCTCACTTCTGGAGATATATTCTAAGAATTCCAAAATACTAATGCAAAAGAATATATGCACCCCTATGTTCATTGCAGTGTTATTTACAATAGCCAGGATCTGGAAACAGCCCAAGTGACCATCAGCAAATGAGTGGATAAAAAAAGCTGTGGTACATTTAAACAATGGAACACTATTCAGCCATAAAAAGAAGGAAGACTTACCTTTTGCCACAGCATGACTGAACCTAGACATTATCAGGCTAAGTGAAATAAGCAAGTCAGAGAAAGACAAATACTATATAATCTTACTTATATGTGGAAACTAATGAGCAAAATAAACTGATGAACAAAATAGAAACAGAGGCATGGATACATGGAACAGATTGACAGCTGTCAGAAGAGAGGGGGACGGGGCCTGGATGAAAGAAGGTGAAGGTATTAGCCCCCCAAAAATATGTACATAACCCATAGACATAGCTATCAGTGTGGTGATAGGCAGAAGGAAAGGGTGGTGAGGGTTAATGGAGGTGGGCAAACTGGGGGATGGCGATGGAAAGAGACATTGCTTGGGATGGTGGGCACATGGTGCAGTGTGCAGATGCTATTTAATTGAGTTGCAAGCTTGAAACCTGTGTAGTTTTGCAAACCAATGTCACCCTCAATAAATTCTATTAAAAAAAGAAGATCTGAAAATTGTGCTACAGAATTAAACACACATAATGCCATGTTGTATATCTCCGAAATTGTCAAATACATATTCGATCTTCCTCTTAGTATAAACAAATACACATTTCTCCGTATGAACAAATCCACCTACTACGAAAGGAGCCAAAAGAACAACAGAACTATGCCATAAATACCAAAAATGATGACTTTATTGAGCACCTATATTACTTACTTTGCGTTATTATCAAAAGCTAATGTTGCCCTATCTCCGTTTTCCATCTTACCCACAAAAAGCATGATGCACTGTGCGAAGGGAGCATGCTTTTGCTGAAGGCCATTAGAAAATATTATTGGCTGGACAGTATTGACATTTTTACATACATAAATTGATGATAATAGCTGCACCACACTAACCACATTCGTGAAAGTTTAAAAATGAGACTGTGGTACAGTGAACTATTTGAAATGGGATGATTATATTTTAATGTGACATCTGATCGTGCAAAGTTGTAAATGGAATTCAGAGGCTCTGTGGAACAGTAGGGAAGATCGACACACCAACCTGTGAAATGTTATCCTTTGTCAACTCTAAATTGAAAGGCTAAATATTCATTTGTCATGCTTCATGCTTTTTGATCATACCCTTTGAGCAAAGAATGTGTTGACTGAGCATGGTTCCCCAGTGAGGCCTGTGAAAATCAAATACATTTGTGAATCGTAAATATGGTTTCGTAAGTTAATAGTCACTAATAGCTGGTAATCAATGAACAGCAGCCTGTTGGGGAACAGGCCTCTGAAATTTCAGCAGAAGTACCGGCGTTCTCCTCTCAAATACTCTAAGCGGGGTAAAGTCTTTTGGCAATTTTTTCCCCACCTTTTATCATCTACCATCTCAAAAATCTTCTCTAGTTGCTCCTTTCCCCCTTCCCATTAAAACGTTCAGAAAAGGTTCTAAAAATATAAACACACAGCCGTATAGTCCTTGCACTTTAAATGTCGCAACCAGCCTTATCCCAGGAGGCAAAGCCATGCAGTTTAGACAAGGGAAGGGGTAGAGGTCGGGGGGAGGAAGGGCACAGAAGTCACGCTGGCTGAGGTTTGAGTCTGTCCTTTGCCATTTCTTGGGTACATATTCTTAGGGAATAACTCAGTCTTTCTGATATTTAATTTCCTCTTCCGTAAAATGAAGATAATCATTTCCAGAGCAGCCCTAACGTTGGTGGGTGACCTTGTGTACAAGGCCTTCCCTCTGGGTGGGTGCATCCCCCCGATACTTGGATTAGCAAGAGGGGTGCAGCCTGGTTCTGAGCCCCATTCTCCCCCTTAGCCTAATGCATTTATTCAGTGCACAAGCAGCACCACAGCACATGATGGTTACATAGCTGGGCTGCTTTGATGATTAAAGAAACGGTACATGTAAACATAGCTTATCACGGGGTTGTAGCCCAGCCATTCTAACATTCTCGAAGCTATCTTCTTATGGCTCCTCCGGCCTGCATTTCATCGTTGCTCACATGTGAATGAACACCTGAACACATACTCACTGAATAAGTTATATAAAATAATAATAAATTTATATTAATAATTAATTACTAGATAATAATAAGCTTGAAACATCGAGACTCTCTGGATCAAGTCATTTACAACTTTCAGGATAGTTCTGCATGTATTCGATGTCTGCAAGTCCAGAGAATGCAAACGTAGTCTTGCCTCATGTGCTTAAGAGTAAACTTGATAGAATATTACATGAAGAAGAAGTTACACGGTGGCTTATTTGTCATTCTGTGTTAAAAAATAGAAAGAAAAGCAATAAATTAAGGTTATAAATTTAATAAGCCAGGTCCCCATCCCAGGAATTGTCTGTCCTAGCTTTGCTTACAATGTAATAAATCTTACTTGAGTGAGTTGGTGGATTGTTCCCCCCAGTATGGAATTTCTTCAAAAAACTAAAAACGGGTCAGCCTTTTGACCCAGTAATTCCACTGCTAAGATTATACCCTAAGAATCCTGAAACACCATTCCAAAAGAACCTATGCACCCCAGTGTTCATAGGAGCACAATTTACAATAGCCAGGTGTTGGAAGCAACCTAAGTGCCCATAAGTAAACAAGTGGATCAAAAAACTGTGGTACATTTACACAATGGAATACTATGCAGCAGAAAGAAAGAAGGAGCTACTACCCTTCACAACAGCATGGATGGAACTGGAGAGCATTATGCTAAGTGAAATAAGCCAGGCGGTGAAAGACAAATACCATATGATCTCACCTATAAATGGAACCTAATCAACAAAACAAAAGAAGCAAACAAAATATAACCA
>PVJD01012720.1:0-38057 GCA_004026545.1 Mormoops blainvillei | reverse complement strand
TGTGTGTGTGTGTGTGTGTGTGTGTGTGTATTTAAACACTATTGGGACTTACTGTGTGCCAGAAAGTATTCTAAGCACTTTATAAATATTAACTCATTTATTTCTTACAACAATCCTATGAGGTACAATTATTATACCCTATTTAATAGCCTATTGATTATTACTCCTATTTTACATGTGAGGCAACTGAGACACAGTAACCTTAAGCAAATTACCTAAAGTCACACAGCTAGTCATTGTAGAAACTGTATTTCAACATATATGGTCTGGTTCCCAAGCCAGTTCTACTCATGCTATGCTGTTTTTTTAAAAACATTTATCAATACTATTTTCTATCCTTAATATTAAGAAACCTTCTCCAACTATATTTTCATAGTAAGCAATGCTTTCTGGTAGATATTAGATATCAGGATCTACTGAAGTAATTCTTTGTAAAAATCAAAACCATGTAACAGAATGCAGAAGAATGCATGTGGGCTGCTTCTCTGCTGAAGCTATTCATGCATCCAGATAAAGCTGAAGCAAGATCAAGATGCTGAGTGGGTTTCTTAAGGAAAAAATAAAAAGGTTTGAACAGGCACTTTCCAAAGGACAATATACAAAATCACACAAAAAAGTGTACAATATCATGGTCATTGTTTTTATCAATTTATGTCCACTCAGCTCCAAATTTCACCTTTCACTATGTGCTCTGTGGTAATTGAGTTCCTTTTAAGCATTTAAGCTCCTTTAAAGTGAGCACAGAGGTAAGCCTCAGCAGAGGGTGCTGGAGGCACTTTGCAGGAAGAAAGGTCTTGCCTGTAGTTTCCTGGTGCTGCAAGGTGTGTGGGGTGTGGCCAAAATGTTCATACTATATAATTCTATTTTTATTGTGTTCTAGAGCAAGTAATGTAATGTTTGGTAGAAAAGAAAACCAATGATCATCTCTGGGAAGAGTACAGACTAATTGGGAAGGAACTTGCAGAAACTTACTGGGATGATGGTATATCCCACCTCTTGATATTTTATATCAAAGTAGCAAGAATGAATCTTTAAAGAATGGCAGTTTAGGTTATACAGGTTATGCATTTGCCAAAACTTATCAAACAGTATTGTTAAGATTTGTGCATTTCATAGCACTACAGTTAACCTAATTTTTAAAAACAAATTATGTATATGCTAAAGTGTTTAGGTGGAAAGTATAGTGATTCCTGCAAATTATTTTGAAATGTATTCAGAATATAGGTGAACAGATGGATGCCTAGGGGGATGATAGCAGACATATAATAAAGCAAATACAGAGAAGTGTTAATTGTAGAATCTTTAACAGGGTGGTTGGGATATGGGTATTTATTTAAAATATTTTTTCAATTTTACTATGTTTTAAAAATTTTTTATAAAAAAGTAATTAGAGCCCTGGATGGTGTGGCTCAGTGGACTGAGTGCTTGCCTGTGAGCCAAAGGGTCGCCAGTTTGATTCCCAGTCTAGGGTACAAGCCCAGGTAATTGCCAGGTCCCCAGTAAGGGGTGTGTAAGAGGCAACCACACACTGATGTTTCTCCCCCACACTTCTCCCCCAATTCCCCTCTCTAAAATAAATAAATAAATAAATAAAGTCTTTAAAAAAAAGTATTTGGAGAAGTGCCTATTCAGGTCCTTTGCCCATTTTTTATTGTATTGGTGTTTTTTTTTGGTTTTTTTTTGGTGTTGAGTTTTATATGTTCTGTATAAATTTTGGGTATTAACCCCTTATCAGATGTATCTGTGAAAATGTTCTCCTAGTCAAGAGTTGGGTTGTGTTCTTAATTTGTTAGTGGTTTCCATTCCCATGCAAAAAATTTGAGTTTGATATAGTCCTATTAGTTTATTTTTTCTTTTGTTTTCCTTGGCTGGGGACATATATATGAAAAAATATTGCTACAAGAAATGCCTGAGATTTTATTTCCTATATTTTCTTCCAGAAATTTTATGGTTTCACATCTAACATTTAAGTCTTTGATCCACTTTAAATTTATTCTTGTGTGTGGCATAAGAAGGTAGTCTAGTTTCATTTTTCTGCATATATGTGTCCAATTTTTCCAACACCATTTACTGAATAAACTACCCTTAGCTAATTGTATGTTTTTGCTTCCTCTGTGAAATATTAATTGACTATAAAGGGGTGGGTTTATTTCTGGGCTCTCTATTCTGTTCCATTGATCTATGTGTCTGTTTTATGCCCATACCATGCTGTTTTGATTACAATGGCTTTATAGTATAATGTGATATCAAATTATCAAATTATAATTAGCATGATTCCTCTAACTTTGTTCTTTCTCGGGTTGCTGCTGCTATGTGGGGCCTTTTGTGAATATAAGTTTTTGAAATATTTGTTCTAGTTCCACGAAACATGCCTTTGGAATCTTAATAGGAATTGCATTGAATCTATTGATTGCTTTGGGTAGTATGGACATTTTAATGATGTTATTTCTTTCTATCCATGAACATGGTATGTGCTTCCATTTATTTGTTATTTTCTTCAATTTCTTCCTTCAGTGTCCTATAATTTCCAAATATAGGTCTTACAGATGGCCAATGGACACTTGAAGAGACGTTCAACATCACTAAGCATCAGAGAACTGCAAATTATAACCAAAATGAGGTATCACTTCACACCTGTCAGAATGGCTATCACCAATAAATCAACAGATATCAAGTACTGGCAAGGATGTGAAGAAAGGGAAACCCTTTTGCACTGTTGGTAGGAATTCAGATTGGTGCAGCCCTGGTGGAGGGCACTACAGAGATATCTCAAAAACTTAAAAATGAAACTGCCTTATGATCCAGTGATCCCACTAACTGAGAATTTATCCAAAGAAACCCAAAACACTCATTCAAAAGAGCATAAGAATATATTCATTGCAGTGGTACTTATAATCACCAAGATATGGAAGCAGCCCAAATGTCCATCAGTAGATGAGTGGATAAAACGACTATGGTTCATTTACACTATGGAATACTACTCAGCCAAAAAAAATGAAGAAAATTTTACCGACAGCATGGATGGACCCGGGGAAAATTATGTTAAGTGAGATAAGCCAGTAAGAGAAATACAAATATCATAAGAGTTCACTCATATATGGAACCTAATGAACAAACTGAATTAACAAGCAAAATAGAGACAGACTCATAAATGGAGAACAGGATGACTGTTCTGGGGGGTGGGGTGGTTAGTGGGTGGAGGGATTGAGCAAAAAGGAAAAAGGACTCATGGACATGGATGACAGTGTGGTGATTGTAGCAGGGCAGGGGAGATATAAGGAGGATAAATGGTAATGGAAAAAATACAATAAAGAAAAAGTTTAAAAAATAAAGGAATAAAATAAATTAAAAAGTAACTGGGAAAAAAACTGGAGGTGATTAAAACCATCATCATGTCTCAAAACTGTTCAAATCTGGCTTGCTGGGAGATCATCGTGCCAGTTTTGTATGAGTGTTTTGAGCTGATAGTCCATTTTGGGCTCAAGCAACCTCTCTCATAATACAAGTATTTTTTCCAGTGCTAAAGACTGAGGAAAATTGAGCTGGCTTGAATTTACTGTTATAGCACCTCTCTTTTCTTATAATTTATCTTGGTTGGTGGTAGCCTAGAGTGTCTTTGTTTGATGAAGGCATGTGTAGTTTTATGAAGGTATATATTTGGACTATGTAATTGTTATAGACTTAGCCTGACTTTAAACCATGCCACCTAGATCTAATGTATGAATGGCTTTATTTACAGGCTTTTGTTTCATACATGTACGTCTCGATTAAGTTGTAAATTCTCCAATGTAGGATTCATCTTCTATTTATTTTACACTGTCTACCCAGAGAAAGCCATAGACACAGGGGATACTTACATGATAATGGTGTCAATTACCTAGATGTTTAGAACGTTTTGAAATATTAAGGTAATGCTAGAACCCTCACCAATAATACATAGTTCACTCAGTCAGTGGTAGAACTAAATTATATAGTTTATTCAAATACAGAGTCTTTGACTTAAAAAAAAATTGTATTTTAGCAAGTTCCAAATAGCTTTTACATTAGTTGCTGATTTTATTTTTATACAAGAGAAAATGAATCAATAGGTACTTAATCTCTCTTTGGTCACAAAGTCACCCCACACTCCCAACATGTCAAAGCCATGTAAAGATGCCAGTGAAGGGTAACAACTCCGGGGAAACAAGCCTCTAACCAGCAGTAAACCAAGGACAAGCAAAGAGCAGATGAGATTACAGGTCAGGGAAAACTTCAAATAAGCAAAAAATAGGAGACACTATTATATATAAGTATGATAGATTTTGAATCAAATTTCCAAGTAACAAGAATATTTTCTACCTTCTATATAAACTATTAGGGGCAAAATCCCAAACAAAAATAAATTTCTTTATCAATAGGTAAAAAAGAAAATTAATTTCAAAGTCAATTGGCCATGGATTTATCAGCTCAGTCCTAACTTGAAGACCTCAGAACATGCCTGAAATACAAATCAGAAAAATACTAGGATATTCCCCAAGAGCCATTATGCGTTTTTTGCATTTTGTAAGACTCTGAAGGGTGAAGTTACTTATCTGCCTGAAGATTTCCCTGAAACAGTCAGTTCTATCCTGAGATTTATAAACATTACTGTTGAAATTAAGGAGGCTGGCCATTAGGCAACAGGACATGATCAACATAGAAGGCAGCTCCTGAAAATCCTATAATGTGTGACGTGACGAAAATATGCTGAAATGACAGAAATATACAAAAATCTATAAAATGATGGTGGAGGCAGCTGGGGGGAAATAAAATCTTGTCAGTATTTAATATTTTCCCAAATATGTTAGGTTCAAGAAACTTAAAGGGACCAATACATTTTAACTTAGCTTAAACAAAATTAAATATTCATTAAGACCGTAAGCATCATTTGCTCTCCTGACATATTGACCATAAAAAATTATGATTACTTGATTTTTCAGATACCGTGACATTGCAGAGATGACCTTGACAGGAAATATGAACATTTAAGTCCACTTATAAGGTTTATCTTTAGTTTTAAACTAATCAAATTTTTAGTCCCAAACAGTCTGTGTTTGTATATTCCATGTGTGTAATCTGAAATTTAGATAACCCCTTGTTCAACAGATATTAACTTTTCAGACTTTGTAGAGTGTTGTAAACTGTATTATAGCTGGCATTTACACAATTGTCTTGTGTTTATTTCTGACTTACACAAGTATCTACTTGTTAGGTTTTATTTAATCATATTTATGGAAATTTTACATACCTTTACCCAAAACTTTTTAAGTGTATATATATATACACACACACACAACACACACACCAATATCAACCAATATAATTTTAATTTCCTTGCAAATGAACATATGCTTACCAATTATTTCAAATCATTTCTACTATTGCATAGAACCCTGTAGTAAATTTTTTTGTCATGAGTATAATTTTTAATTAAAAATACTAACCAGCTGAGATAGCATAATAGGGTACTCTTTTATCAAAGTCCTCTCTTCTAAAATTTGAGGTACAATGGAGTTTGTTAGTCTTCCTCTCTTGTGATTTTCAGTACTCTTACGTGGTAAAGGGAAAAATATTATGTATATTATTATTAATGGTTACACATCTGATTATCTACTTTTAACATATCAATCATAAGCCAGGGACCATTGTAGGCACCGGCCCGATCTACGACATGTCTGCTAGTTAAAAAGCGGTAATGAAAGCTATTTAGTCCATATGGCTTCAGGGAACAGGTTTAGCACAACATAAATCCCATGTTTTGCCTTATTTACACCATTTATGTGTACAACCTTTATTCTGTTCTACTTGGAGTCTAATTTAATTTACTGAAGAGTGGGCATTACTCACTGAACCTTAACATGGACTTGATTCAACTGAACCTATTATAAGCTAATTGTGCTGTGTTGGAATTGAAGCCGATAATGATGTGCAGTGACAGGTTTAACAAATTTTCGATTATCGCATTCAATTACTTTTGGCGCATCCTACTTATCAGCAAGCCAAACACTTAATTCATTTATAGTTTTGACAATGAATATGAGATGAGATGATTCATTAGGGAGACTCCCAGGACAGGTCTTGCACTCTCCATGTTATTAAACAACTCCCACCGTTGTTCTACAGGTTGGCTTTAGAATCTCGCTGTGTTGTAGAAAATGTAGAACTTATTTGCCAATGTTCCAATCTGGAAACAGGTTATCCAACATGCTAAGATTTGCTTTAATGTGTATGTCAGCAAATTAATACTTGTGGCTTAAGAATTTATAAGTAAAAGTGAAGTTATTTTTGAAGATCAATGATGAGTCAATTATTTATTTTATAGTTGATCCATTTCTAAGTTTACATTTCTTAATGCCAACCTATTAAAAAGCAAAGATTTTTTAAAAAATGAAGATCACTTATATTAATTATATTTTTATAATTCTCCATAGATGATGTTAACTGACCCTTAGGAAAATTCACTTAGGATATTTCACTCTTTGAGACAATAAAAGCCCAAACACTACTTAGTAAAAGAGCATTTTAAGGTGTATCCATAGATAAAGACAAGTTCATCTTGTTCCTAGAAGTCTAAATGTTGATGAGAATCTGGAAGAGGATTTTTAAGGCAGAAAAACAAAAATGGTGAACAGTGGCAGTTTCTCTGAAACAGGTTACATTACATGTTATGTAGAGGTTATCTCTTATAATACAAGCGATAGATATATCTGTGATGGTTAGAATCTCTTCTTTCTTTTAATCTTTCCTTTCAGGAAGGAGGAAATTGAGAAATATCGATATTCATCACTGTGGTCATTTGGGTTTTATAGTGCTGAATAACCAGATGTGCTGCTAAAGGGACCATCTTTCAGGATATTGGTGGGATACCTGGCTCATTATTGGATGTATATATCCAGTATGACAGAGATAAAAAGTCATACATAATAGTTCTAGAAGTAATAAATTTGCTAAAAGGCAATTTTGGAATCAACCCCACATCGACCAGGGTGTAATGATTTTTAAGTTACTGTGAAATATTATTACATCCTGTAGGAGCATGTATCCAATATTATATCACAATTAGTGATAATGATATTTTTGTCATAATTAGTAATATAGCGGGATATAGGCTGAAAGGCCCCAGGGCCCCCCACAAGCCTAGCCTGGGGGCTGGGAAAAGCAGCAGCCCAAAGGTCGAGAGTTATTTTGCATATCAATAACAGCAGGCTAGCATGGGAGAGGGGTGTGACTTTGACCCAGGATGTAACTGGCAGGCAGGACCCCCACCCCCGTTATATCACCTGAGCAAGAGCTTAGGATGGTTTGCTCCACACCAAGGGGCCGTGCCTGCCTGGACTAACGAGGGCAGCCAGGAAAGGCAGAGAACACTGGAGTGCCAGCGGGTGTCGCCAATTGTGGGAGGAGTTAGAAATAGGGTTACAGAGGAGGATCTGCACCGGGATTTAAACCCAGGCCTGGCAGCCATGCTCGGGCTTAACCACGTGGCTTTGGGAGAGGAGAGGGACCTCTCTTGACCACGTGGCTTCGGAAGCAGGAAAGCAAGATGCAGCTGCGATACAGAGCTCTCTCTTAGTAGATTGAAAAGATGCAGAAGGATTCCCCGGCTCGCCATGAGGATGCGGTTTTGGGTTAAGAACGAGAGTCTAGCCAAGCTATGGACTTCTGTTTCTTTTCCTGAGATACGGTACCCCTGGCTGGCTGGTTTGGCAAGGGGAGGCAGGACTGTGTGTGTTTGTGGGTGTTTTAAAGGGACCTTGGGATTTAACAGCGACATTCACCATTTCTCTAAACCTGTATAACCTTTGAATCAATAGTTCCTTTCCTTTTCACCAAACTGGCATTGAGAGCCACAGTTCCTAACACGATGGCAGCGGGCAGAGACGAACCTAGAACAGAAAGGCCCCAGGGGAGGGGGCTTGTTTCAGGAACAGTATATGGGCTCCCAAATGAGTTGTTTCTGTAACAGCAATTCACTAAATTATATGCAGGTTCGTTCTAAGGCTGCCCTTCTTCCAAGGTCTCCCCACAACCCTAGCCCAGACTTTTGAAACTTGCTTATTTGCAAGATTGATGCATTTGTATTCTTCCAGGAAAAGCAGGAGTTAAAACGAATGTCCTGCTCCAGGGATCTGTCATGTAACCTTGTAATTTAAGATCTAGTTCTGATCCAAACTTTTGGGATCATCCTTTATCGTGGGTACTGTTGTGACTGTCCCCATTCTGTCATCCTGGTACACTCAGTTTTAATAGCTCACATGTGCCCCCTTTGACTAACTGACCCAGGGACACGCAGATGACCCTCTATGCCTCAAGGTGAGCCCAACTCTGTGGTGTAATTCATGCTGCAAAACCCTAAAGGGACCAGGCTGAAACGTGTCTCTAGGACAGGCCACATCTCCGCCTGGCTTTTTCCCCATGTCTTATTTGGCTTGACTCCCCTCCCTTCTCCTGAGAGCACTCCTCCAATAAATCACTTTCATAAGAATCCCCATTTTATGCTATGCTTCTAGGGTACCCAACCTGGGATAGCTCACATATAATATACAGTTTAACAGTTAGTCATTCAGGACTTCATTATCATCCATAAATAATGGTGCTTTATATATTTGACAGTAGTAATGAACCGAGTATTTTAGACATTATTTTCCATAGTTTTCTGGGAACCCAGATTCTATGCATATTATTAAAACTTTGCCTTAATAAGAATGTGGAAATGTGTCCAAAATGTTATTTTCATCTTTACATTTAAAATGATGAGGGCCCTGGCTGGTGTGGCTCAGCGGGTTGAGTGACTGCCTGTGAACCAAAGGGTCGCTGGTTTGATTCCCAGTCAGGGCACGTGCCTGGGTTGCAGGCCAGGTCCTACAGAAGGGGGAGCGTGAGAGGCAACCACACATTGATGTTTCTGTCACTCTTTCTCTCTCCCATCCCCTCTGTCTAAAAATAAATAAAATCTTAAAAAACAAAAAATAAAATGATGATTTGAGGAACTCTCTCATATAATAAGTCATCTTTTGACCAGTGAAGGTTGCAGGAATAGTGAAATAAATTAATTAAAGGCTATAAGCCTTGAAATGAAGTCCTCGCCTTGTAGTTTCTTGATGTGAACTTTAGACTAGACATATAACTTCTCTATGGTTTATGTAATTCCCCAGAAAAAGTGACAATGATAATAAACAGCTAAAAGTCATTCAGGATGTACTCTGTATTGGTGGTTATTTAAACACTCATTTGATTATTTTGACAACACTTTTGACATAATTATCTTTATCATAGAGATAAAGAAACTGAGAATCAGACTCTTTAAATACTTTTCTCAGTATCACAAATCTTCGATATGACAAAGTAGGAATTTAATCTCAGATTTATTGGATTCCATAGCTCAGGCATTCCCTGCTGTACTTACTTCTCTCTATATTATAAGTGTCCCGAGAGGGCAATTAACCTAATGGAGGTGTTGATATAGGTATTGGTTGGGATGGGAGGACAGGTGAGAGCAATGATTGCCTTGCTTTCATGATTCCTTATTTTTTATACTATCTTTAACTCCTCTGCTGAAAGAACTATTTTTCACTCTAGTTGAGCAGCATTTGAAAAATTTTCATTAGTAATTATAGTAGTTTTCTATTGCTTTTGTAACAAGTTACCACAAAGTTAGTGTAAGAAATAACACAGACTCGTGCCCTACAATATTACAGGTTAGAAGTCAGGCATAGGTCTCGTTGGGCTAACATCAAAATATTAGGAGGGCTGGGTGTTTCTCAGAGGGTCTAGCAGAGAATGTTTCCTTGCTATCTCCGGCTTCCAGAGGCCCCTCTCATTCTTTGGCTGGCACCTCCCTTCCTTTAGGTTCAAAGCCAACACTGTTACATCCTTGAGACTCTTCTTTATCACATTTCTTTCACTGTAGCACCCCACAAAATTAATTCCTGTTTTCAAGAACTTATGTGATTAGATCGATAACCACCCAAACAATGCAAAATAATCTCTCCATCAGAAGGTCCTTATCCTTAATAACACCTGTCAAGTCCCATTGCTGTGTAACATAGTCACAGGTACCAGGGATTAGGGCATGGACATTTGGGAAGAAGTCATTTTTCTGCACAGTGATGGAAATGCATTAATAACTTTTACCAGTATATTTTTTCAAAATAATAATGATATCTAATGTTTAGGATCTTTGTTCTTACCTATTTTTTTCCCTTCTGTTTTCTATTCTACTCCTACCTCGCCTTGGCAGATATTAAGAATGGCAATTATGAGAATTCTGAGTCTGATTACAATGGCAACCAATAGAATGTCATTTTGTCCTTTTCAGGACAAAGTTCCTTAAGGAAGCAAAGCCCAAGGGAAGAACCAACGTGTGATTAGGCTATTTGATTCAACAGTATTGGCCGTGACTAAATCAATGGCAGCAACTGTAAGTATATTCAGCATCCAAAATCTCATAGGTATATAAGCTTAATCAAACTTTTTATGTATAAATCATGTTTTGACTTCATATTTATCCTATCTTGTTTTTTACTATCTGTGCAAAACTCATGAAGACTTGTAAGTTTTCCCTCAAGGTGAGCCTCTCTAGTTTGACCAGGTTCCATCACTCAGGTTTAGTTTGTTGGCATAAAATTTCCTCTCATAAATCATCGCCATGAGATAAAGACCCTGTTATCAAGTTCACTGTGAGAGGTAAATGTGCAACTTACTCTTACTGAGGCTTGAGTTCTATCGAATTGGTCAGATTTCACTTAATTTTGTAGAAACAAAATGTAAATTATTTTGCACTGTACTATCTTTTTCTTTTTTGCTCTGTTTTTCTATAAGACATTTTGGCCTGGATGTACATCCCTAAATTTCTAACCTTAATTAAATTAGCTTCTGCAATTTAATTTTTTTTCCTCATTCAATCAAATAGATTCTGTTCCAGTTAATTCTTCTGTTTACCTTCTCCTGAAGAAAAGAGTTTCTGAAATAGTGTTTTTTTATTTTCTCAGCCTAAATGTTTTTCTTTTCCATGATGATTTTTTTTCATAAATAAAATATTGAATAAATTAACCATTATTTTATTTACCAGTTTACCTAATTTGATTAAGGTAATCCTGTTAATAAGGTAAAGCTTTTTGTTTCTTTCAAAATCAAAACTATCATGATGTACTTTCTTTTTTATTTTTTTCCTTTGGCTTTACAAATAGTGTTAATTTTTTGCAAACTAGTTTTTTTGGTTTGTGTGTTTATGTGTGACATAATCTTATTATTTGGCTGGCAATGATTTTCTCTGGCAACCTAGAAGTGTTAATTATCATCTAGGAGGGTAAGTAATCATTGTTTTCTTGAAATTTCTTCCTAAATATTCAACTGCTTTTTTTGGGGATGCTTCTATAGTTTAACTCATTATTGTATCAGAAGCATCATCTTCAAGACCTTTAGTAGGGTATTTTATAATTTTGTATTTGCTGTTTTCCTTTTCACTGATGCTATTAATTTTTTTCACCATAATGTGAGTATCTGAAAAAGGCAACTTGGACGAATCTCTGAGATGAGGTGCCGAATCCTCAAGAAATTCAAATACTGTCGTCTCAGTGTATATACCCAATGATATTTTAAAAAATAGAAGAGTTTGAAGAAATGCCTAAGTGCACCTGTATCATATTCTGAGGCTCATTTCAAATGAGAAATACTCTAGTTAATATGTAATACAACAACAACAACAACAAAATAGCTATGCAGACAGAATTCTAAATTTGGCCCATAATCATACCTGCTGATGAGGATCACTGCCTCTTGAATGCAGGTGAGAACTGTATAAACACAATGGGATATCACTCCCATTATTAACTTCCTGTACATGGCAAAAGGGAAAGCATTTAGCATGTGTAATTAAGGTCCTTAATTGCCTGGCTTTCAGTTACTCAAAACGAGGTATCATGGGAGGGCCTGACCTAATGAGATGAGCTCTTTTAAAGAGGATTTTAAAAGTTGCAGATGGAAGAAGTCAGGGAAAGCAAAGCACCAGCAGATGCACTGTTGACTTTGAAGAAACCAACTACCACGTCATGGAAGGACCATGTGGCAAGGAATGGGGCAGCCTCTGATTGCCGAGGGTCTCAGTGTCGCAATCACAAGGAGCTGAATTCTGCCAACAACAGGTGAGCCTAGGAGATCCCGAGCTCCACGTGAGACTGCAGCCCCAGGGAATAGCTTGACTTCCTTTGGGGAAATCTTAAGCAGAGGTCCCAGCTCACCTGTGTCCAGAGGACGGCTAATTGGAAATTGAGAACTGATAAATTCTTGGTTATTTATTATGCAGCAATAAAGAAAAAAAACCTAATGTAATAGCTAACATTTATCAGTTTCCTTGGGTTAGGCTCTGTGTAATGGATATCACATAAATAGTTCTATTTAATACTCACAACAGCCCTATGGAACAGCACCCATTATTTTTAAAATTTTACAGATAAGAAAATTAAGCCTTGCAAATGTCAAATACTTGGTGCAGGTCACAGAGCTGGTTGATGAAAGAATTAGGATTTGAACTTGAGCTTCAGTCACTTGGCTAGACTGTGTCTTTAATGTAAAACATTCCACAGAAGAATGCAAGTCAATTTTGTTCTGATTACCACCTATTCAAATACTGCCTTTATCTTGTGCATATCCAACAAAATGTGACAAATACTAAAGAATAAACAGCCTTTGATGAAATCCATTTTTTTCTAGATGGTTATTTAAAAAGACCTTTATGCAAATACTTTACCAATTATAGAAGAAAACCTTCTTGAAAATAAATCCTTTTTTCAAAAGTTACTTAATTGCAATTTTACCTAGAAGAAGAATAATCTCTTTCCATCTAACAGGTAGTAATGAGAAGTCATTATCTCCCACTCTTCTTTAATTAACATCAATCCTGATTAGTCAGAATAAATTAGGCTCTTTGTCTTTTTCTATAGCTGTGGTTCCGGTAGGTATAGAAGCCATTCAATTATGCGTTATCGCTTACAAAAGGTGTCAGTATAATTATACTACTGTATTTCACATTTTACTTTTAAACATGTTCAGTGTTAAAATGTTAGGTTTTGTTTCTTTTTCCTTAAAATATAGGACTGTAACGTTCTGTAATATTTTATATGAAAAACAAAATACAATAAAATTTATTATTAATTTTTTATAATGAAAAGAAATTTTTATATTAAAACAAAGGTTTAATAAGGCTCTGGAATTTTAATAGTTATTATTTATCATCACATACACTGAGCACAATAGTAAAAATATCAGAAGAACTAATTGACTGTTACAACGAATTGGGGCGAGGGGGTATAGTGAAGGACATAGAATAATTCTGACTAGAATATGGAATAGAATTTAAAATTCAAATTTATAGTTTGGCATATCTATATGGAAGCTAGGCCTTAATTTAAAACATTATTTTCCATTCTCTTTTTAGGGTTTTATGCATGCATTGACATAGCCGCTATTTTGCTTGCTGTATGATCAAAATGACCTTCCCCAATGCTCTTATGACCCCCCCCCCACCAACTCCCTTGTGATCCCTAGAACCTAAACCATGTAAATACAACTTTAATTTTTTTTATGGGATGGAAGTGGGTATATAGGTCTTGCTTCACCTAAGTAATTGGCACTAAAATGGAAATAATTATTGGCTGCCACCCCGATGAGTTAGGATGATAACCATAAATATTATATTCTCCCAACACCATCATAGAAGTACTATTTTCTGCATTAGGGCTGACCTATCTAAGCTATCAGTTTGAACACAAGTAAGAAATTGTACTATATTTAACCTCGCTTTGAAGAGAAAACTTTATTCTGTAACCATATCTAGAAAATCCTTTTAAGATCAGAACTCCTGGAGTGGGGGTAATTTCCAGGCCTTTCAGCAGATATCAGGGTAAAAACAAGTGTTTGTTGCTATCCTGGCAGCATTTATTAATTGTACTTCTTAATGTGGCTGTAGCTTCTTTCTGCACTTCCTTTGCTTTCACATTTTCATCAGTGCAGTCTCCCTGTGGTGACTTGTCAGCCCAAACCTCCACCATTTATTTTTTTTAAGCTACAAAAATATACCTAAAATTATTTTTCTTTAAGAATTTTAGGTTGTGCTCTTTTCTATGGCATTTATTTGGTATTTTTAAGGTTAACTGATTACGTTTGAAACATAAATGAAAACAGAACAACCTTCACATTTCTTGAGCTAGCAAGGTTACAGATCATAGATTTTGCCCAGGAGAAACCAAGCTTTTTACTTGCAACTAAAGTGATTGAATTTTTTAGACTCGTTTGCTCTGCTTTTTTGATATGGTCATATGACAAAAACTGTTTGGGCATAGCAGCTAAAGATAAACCAGTCTTAAACATTGTCTCTTCTGTTCTAATTTAGTAGAGGTAATTTAGAAATAAAATCTGGGGAAGGGAAGAATATCTATAGATTTTGTATTCTTCTGCTAATAAATTCTTAATTCTTTTATTAACATAGAAGAGAAGAAAGTATTGAAGTTACAGTAGAAATTTGAATACTAGTAGGAAAACAGGCCATACACTTTAAAACAAGACTTATAGTCCTGGCTAGTGTGGCTCAGTGGATTGAGTGCCAGCCTACAAACCAAAGGGTCTCAGGTTCAAGCCTGAGTCAGGACACATGCCTGGGTTGTGGGCCAGGTCCCCAGTAGGGGGTGTGTGAGAGGCAACCACACACTGATATTTCTCTCTTTCTCTTTCTCCCTCCTATCCCCTCTCTCTAAAAATAAATAAATCTTTTAAAAAATAACAGAAAAATGGTGTGGTGTGGATATAATTAAAAAATAAAAACAAGACTTATAGTACAATATAGAGCTTGAATCACTAATTTGTTGTTTTTGATAAGCAATTCAGTATAATAACCATTTGAAACTTATAAGTTCAGTTCTTTTAAGTAAAACCAAGATTTGTTGAGCATATTTTGTCCTTTGTGAACTAGGAGATTACAGTTCAAATGAGCAAAGTAAATTTTATACAACACACATATTTAAAATTATCAGAATGATTTTGGGAGAACTCATAGTGTTACGGAAAAATGAAATGACCAGACACCGAGGGGTTTAGGAGCACGATCTTTATTTACATGCACAGATCCAGAGGAGACAAACTCCAGATTCTGAACCCAGAACAATAGTCCCACATTCCTTTTATGCTGGGCCTAGTGGGGGAGGGTATTGGGAGGCGTGGTATAGATTTGGTGCGAAAAGGGCTTACAGAGGTGGGAGAGAAGCATTTACATCATAAGTCAGGGCAATTAGCATTTCATCTTTGGTATCAGCCTTGATTCCCTCTACATTCTCCCCTGTGGGTGCTTAGACAGTGCTTTCGTCTGTCTCTGCACCCAGAAATGGGGTCCTCTACTCCTGTTGGGGGTCTAATGCTGGAGATGGTGGCAGGTAGCGTTGGCTCGGCGACGGTCCACTCGTCTTCCCCATCTTGGCAGGTCCTTCACAACTTTAGGGCTGGGATTCGGCCTGGTCCCTGCTCCGGCCCTGGGTTGGTTTCCTCAGGGTCAGTGGCAACCTTGGCCCTGGTGCGATGGATCCATGGAGTAATACCTGCAACTTTTAAGGCAGTGGGGGTAGTTAACAGTATTAGGTAGGGCCCAGCCCATCTGGGTTGGAGGAACTCTTTTTTCCAGACTTTTACCCAAACATACTGCCCTGGCTTATGGGAGTGGGCTGGCCCCCCTGTTGGCACTATTTCTTGCCCAAGGTGGACCTACCTGACTCTCTCTAACTCTTGACCTAGGGCTTTGAGGTAGGAGGCTTGGTGGGCCTCCCCTAAGGTGGTTAAGTCTGTGGTAGTAGGGATTTGGGTTATAGGGGTTGCCCTTCCATATAGGATTTCATATGGGGTGTACCCTGCTGAATTTGGGGCGCACCTAACTTGGAAGAGGGCAAGCGGCAGGACATCTGACCAGGGTGGGAGAGTTTCTTGACAAAGTTTTCCTAAAGTCTCTTTTAGAGTTTGGTTCATTCATTCTACTTTGCCTGAGCTTTGAGGTCGGTAGGCAACGTGAAGCCTCCATTTTAGTTTTAAGGCTTGGGTTAGCAGCTGGATCACTCTTGCAGTCAATGCGGGCCCGTTGTCACTTTGGAGACTGAAGGGCATGAGTTCCACTATTACCGGCTCTCGTTCCATGGCCAGCTCCAGCGGACTGTCTTCTGCCCAGACCCCAGAGTATTTAGCCCAGAGTGGGTCTGGGGCTGACACTCCGTCTTCCTGGTGGAGCCTATATTCTACTTCTCGTGGAAGCACTAGGGCAATAGTTCATGGCGTGGGGAGGTCCAGGGAGTCCCCTTCTGGCCGGAAGGTGACCCGCGCTGCTAGTTTGGTCAAGATATCTCGGCCTAGTAGGGGGATAGGACAGTCTGGTAGGTAGAAGAACTCATGGGAGATCTGGTGATCCCCAAATTCGACCTTCCATGCCTCACAAAATTTCTGGGGGCTAGCCGAGAGTCCGGTGGCTCCCTGCATGAGGATTTCTTTCCCCGTGGGGGCCCAACGTGGGGGGGATGGCGACTACTGAGTGTTCCGCCCCTGTGTCTACCATAAAGTTAATGTCTTGGCCGCCAACTTTGACCCTGACCACGGGCTCCTGGGGACCGAGGGTGATGGAACCCGGTTGCCCCTAGTCTTGGCTGAACCCAGTGAGGGCCAATATGTTGGGTGCTGGTAGTGGTGGGATAACCTGGCTGCCGGGCGTCTCCTCGCACCGCTTGCGAGCTGGACAGCCTCGCTTCCAGTGCCCGCGCTCCTTACAATAGGCACACTGGTCCTTTTCTACCTTGAAGTATCCTGTTTGTTGATTGGACCACCCCTGGGGGCCGGCCTCCCTAGTGCGGCGGCCAGCAGGGTGGCCTGCATTTTCTGGTCCTCTAGGCAGGCTGCTGGGGCCACCTCATCTCGATTTTCATATACTTTATTGGCGACCACTAGGAGTTGATTTAAGGTCATTCCTGCGAAGACCTCAAGCTTTTGGAGCTTCCTCCTGATGTCCGCAACCGATTGAGAGACAAAGGCCATGGCTACCAAACTTTGATTTTCAGCTGCCTCTGGGTCAAAAGGGGTAAACACTCGGTATGCCTCCATCAGCCGCTCAAGGAAGTCTTCGGGGCACTCATCTGACCTTTCATGTATGGTGGCGACCTTAGCCATGTTAGTGGGCTTCCTGGCCGCCGCCTTTATCCCCTGTAATAGGGAGTGGCGATACAGATCCAAGGCGGCCAGCCCTCGCTCAGTGTTTGGGTCCCAAGTGGGCTGCTGTTTCGGGGGCGGCGTGGCATGCATAATCTGAGGGATCTAGGGTTCTTGCCGGGGCATGTGCTTTAAGGTAGCGCCGGACCTCCTCTAGAATTTTTCTCCTTTCCTCAGTGTTGAACAGGCTCAGGAGAAGTTGGCAACAATTGAACCAGGTGGGCCGGTGGGTTTGGAAGATCGAGTCTGAGAGCTCGATCATGGCCTGTGGCTTCTCCGAGAACAGAGGGGTGTGGTGTTCCCAGTTCAGGAGGTCAGTAGCACTGAATGGCTGGTAGTAATAAGTAACCGGTCTGGGCTGGACAGTCCCATCCTCATTAACTCTGGGCGCTGCCTGCACTTCTCGGAGTGGCATCTGAAGAGGGGGCTGGTGGCTTCTAAGTCTGCTAGCTATGGGTGACGGACCTGGATGGGGCAGGGCTGGGTACCGAACCGGGGAGGGTTCCTGGGGAGACTGATGCCCCTGGGGCGAGATAGGAGGCGGGGGAGTCAGGGGCTCCTGCAGGGGAGCCGTAGGGGGTGCCTGTGGACAACACATTCTCGGGCGTGCCCTGCCGGCGGCTCCTCTATGGCACCCCTGAGTCCCCACGCACTTACTAAGCCAGCTGGGCATATCCTGGGCCAATTCCTGCCATCTATCTATATAGGAAAACTGATTGGAATGTCCTGGCTTTCCTGTAACTTTCAGGTGAACTGTTCTTATAGTGGATAGATTTAATGTTCCCTCGGGGGAACAACCGACCCCAAAAGTTGGCCACTCTGCAGTACCAAATGTCTCTAATTGGCCCACATCAAACGATGGGTCCGGCCCTTTAAATTTGCTGAAATTCTGCAGCATGCAATCTAAAATTGTAGAAGGTCTGCCTCCAATGGCTTCCCTCCCGCACGGCGCAGACACACAAAGGGTGGGGGCACTTGCTCGTCCGCCTGACCTGCTCTCTCGCAGGATGAAGTTGGTCTTGGCTAAGGTTGCCCCAACAGAATTCAGGGTTAACTGTCGACCGTTATGCTGTACGACCTGACGTAGGAATCACAGGTTGGGACCCACTCTTGCTCCGTAGGCAATTGCCCGCGGAGCCACAAACACAGACACACTTGGGTTCACTTTCAAACATTCAGAGGCTATTCAGCTCCCTCCCCGAGTGAGGGTCCGGTGGTCGGACTTCTGTAGTCTCGATCCTAGTGTAACAGATGAGGGACCCAAATCCCTCCTGATCTCGGGTTTGGTCCCCAGGGCACTTACTGATCCGGCGCCTTCTGATAGATTGTGTTCCGAAGCCCCCACTTCCCAGCTGGAGTTGCGGACCGGAGTCCAGTGTCCCGACCTGTCGGGGCCTGAGAAATCTCAGGGCGCGTGCTTCCACGGTCCCCAACCGGGCCACCGGGCACCCAGCCCGCCCTGCTCAGTCGGTGGCAAGTCAGCCCAAATTTATGTAAGGTCGCTTCCCGGTCAGGGAACCAAATGTTACGGTAAAATGAAACGACCAGACACTGAGGGGTTAGGAGCACGATCTTTATTTCTGTGCACGGACCCAGAGGAGACAAACTCCAAATTCTGAGCCCAGAACAATAACCCCGCATTCCCTTTATGCTGGGCCAAGTGGGGGAGGGTATTGGGAGGCGTGGTATAGATTCGGTGCGAAAAGAGCTTACAGAGGTGGGAGAGAAGCATTTACATCATAAGTCAGGGCAATTAGCATTTCATCTTTGGTATCAGCCTTGATTCCCTCTACAATAGGAGCCCCCTGAGAAAATTTACTTGTTTACACAATTATTTCTAAACAAACGAGACTCTGTCCTACAAGCCTGTGAGATGCCCTATGCCTAGTATCTCTCGCAGCATTCAGTACATTTTTGTTCAACTGAAATGGACTTACTTAAAAGAGCAGGGGTCTTTGTTTTTGTCAGTCTTTTTATCCCTAGCACCTAATATAATACCTGAGACATTAATTAATAATAAATGCTGATTGAATATTTGTTTCCAAATAAATAAATTTGACTGTGTCTTCCAAATTCCATTTTGATGTTGAGCATGTGTTATTTTTCAGTCTTATTTTGAGTCTTCCTAAAATTAAAGGTGTGTTAAAAAAAGTCCAGGTGGCAGGAATTAGAAAACCTGTGTTAATCTTAGGAGAGACTGCTAATGAAGAAATCTTTATGAGCTCATAAATCAGTGCTTTATAAAAGTGTCTGAACACCATCTGCATTAGGAGTCGCTTGCATTGCTAGTCCACTCGGGGACTGTTGAATCAGAATATTGTCGAAAAGCAAAATTTACCATCCTGAAGTGTATGTCTTTGGCAGGAGGATTATGTCAGGCTAGGTGTGGTAAACTACAGGGAGAAATTTAGCAAGAACTCTTTGCCATGTTCCTCTCTGTGTCCCTGTGTCTCTGCATGGGGTGGCAAATATTTACCACACATTTGCGTTTTTCCGTCTCTGACTTATTTCCATCTTCTTGCAGAGCTAACTCATCATTACATTTAGCCAGTTCTTTTCTGCGCCTCTCAAATCACCATCTGAACCCTTCATTTTGATAGCCATGGATCTAATACCCTAGTAACCAGGATGGTAAGTGGCCATGGGGTGGGAGAAGCAGGGAGTCGGGAAAGCTCTACTCTTTAGGGGCCTCCTCTGATTTTCAGCAACAAGATCATGTTCCAGGTAACTGTACCAGGACTCTGAGCTTTGGATAATGGGCTGGATGCATACCTTTTTTATTAAAAAAAATATATTTCTCAATTATAGTTGTCCCCATTTCCCTCCCCCCCCATTAGTCTCTCTTGCCCTACCCGCCCCCCGCCTTCCACTTTCAGGCCTCCCCCTGGCACCATTGTCTTTGTCCAGGGGTCCTTTATACAAGCTCCTTGACCTTCCCCTTCATTCTCCTGGTTTCCCCTTCTCCCTTCCCCTCTGAACTCTGTCAGTTTGCTCTTTATTTCCAAATCTCTGGTTTTATTTTACTCGCTTGTTTTGTTGATTAGGTTCCACTTATAGGTGAGATCATATGGTATTTGTCTTTCAACACCTGGCTTATTTCATTTAGCATAATGTTCTTCAGTTCCACCCACGCTGTTGTGAAGAATAGGAGCTCCTTCTTTCTTTCTGCTGTGTAGTATTCCATAGTGTAAATGTGCCATAGTTTTCTGCTCCACTCATTTACTGATGGACCCTTAAGCTGTTTCCAGCATTTGGCTGTTGTAAATAGTGCTGCTATGAACACTGGGGTACATTGGTTCTTTTGTATAGGTGTCTTTAGAATTCTCAGGCTATATTCCCAGTAGTGGAATTCCTGGGTCAAAAGGCAGTTCCATTTTTTTTTTTTTTTGAGGAAATTCCATACTGTTTTCCACAGTGGCTGCACCAGTCTGCATTCCCACCAATAGTGTACTACAGTTTCCTTTTCTCTACAACCCCACCAGCAGTTGCCTGTTGATTTGTTTATGATGGCCATTCTGACCAGCATGTAGTGGTATCTCATTGTGGTTTTAACTTGAATCTCTCCGATAGCTAGTGATGCTGAGCATCCTTTCATGTGTCTCTGGCCCTTTGTATGCCCTCCTTAGAGAAATGTATGTTTAGGTCTTTTGCCCATTTTATGATGGGGTTGCCTGTCTTCCTGCAGTGGAGTTATGTGAGTTGTTTATATATTTTGGAGATCAAACCCTTCCCTGAGGTATCACTGGAAAATATATTTTCCCACATGGTTGGTTCCCTTTTCATTTTGCTGATGTTTTCTTTAGCTGTGTAGAAGGTTTTTAATTTGATGTAATACCATTTGTTTATTCTTTCCTTTATATCCCTTTCTCTAGGAGACATATTGGTGAAAATATTGCTGCGTGGAATATCTGAAATTTTCCTGCCTATATTCTCCTGAGTCTTTTCTAGTGTCATGGCCTATATTTAAGTCTTTTCTCTATCTTGAGTTTATTTTTGCGTATGGTCTGAGTTGGTGGACAAGTTTCATTTTTTTGCGTGCAGCTGTGCAGATCTCCTAACACCATTTGTTGAAGAGGATATTTTTACTCCATTTAATGTTCCTGCCCACTTGGTTGAATATTAATTGGCCATAGAGACATAGGCTTATTTCTGGGTTCTCTATTCTGTTCCATTGGTCTATGTGTCTGTTCTTATGCCAGTACCAAACTGTTTTAATTATAGTGGACTTGTAATATAGTTTGATAGCCAGTATTGTGATCCCTCCTATTTTGTTCTTCTTTCTCAAAATTGCTGAGGCTATTCAGGGCTGTTTATGGTTCCATTTAAATTTTTGAAATGTTTGTTCTGTATCTGTGAACTATGTCATTGGTATTTTAATAGCGATTGCATTGAATCTTTAAATTGCTTTGGGTATTATAGACTTTTTGATTATGGTAATTTTTCTAATCTGTGAACATGGTATATGCTTCCATTTATTTGTATCTTCCTTAATTTCTTTCTTCAGTGTTGTATAGTTTTCTGAGTACAGGTCTTTTATCTCCTTGGTTAGTTTTATTTTTAGGTACTTTATTTTTCTTGTTGCTATAGCAAATGGTATTTTTTCCCTGATTTGTTTCTAATATTTCATTGTTGGTGTACAAAAATGCCTTTGATTTCTGTCTATTGACTTTGTATCCTGCTGTTTTGCCAAATTCACTTATTAGGTTGAGTAGTTTTTTGGTGGAGTCTATAGGGTTTTCTATGTATGCTATCATGCTATCTGCAAACAATGACAGTTTTACTTCCTCCTTTCCAATTTAGATGCCTTTTATTTCTTTTTCTTGTCTTATTGCTTTGGCAAGAACTTCCAATACTGTGTTGAATAGAAGTGGTGAAAGCAGACAACCTTGTCTTGTTCCAGATCTTAGTAGGAAAGCTTTTGGGTTTTGCCTGTTAAATGTAATATTGGCTGTATGTTTCTCATATATGGCCTTTATTATGTTGAGTTATACCCTCTTTATTCCCATTTTGCTGAGTGTTCTTATCATGAATGGGTGCATTACCTTATCAAATGCTTTTTCCATATCTACTGATATGACCATGTGACTTTAGCCTTTCCTTTTGTTTATATGATGTATTATGTTTCTTGATTTGCATATTTTATGCCACCCTTGCATCCCTGAGATGAATCCCACTTGATCATGGTGTTGATCTTTTTAATGTATTGCTGGATGGGGTTTGCCAATGTTTCATTGAGGATCTTAGCATCTAAATTCATCAGCAGTATTGGCCTGTAGTTTTCTTTCTTTGTTGTCTTTATATGGTTTTGGGATTAAGGTGATACTGGCCTCATAAAAAGAGTTTGAAGGTCTTCCCTCTTCTGGAATTTTTTGGAATAGTTTGAGAACGACAGGGGTTAGCTCTTCCTTAAACATTTTGTAAAATTCTCCTGTGAACACATCCAGTCCAGGGCTCTTGTGTACCAGGAGTTTTTTGATTGCTGCTTCAATTTCACCTCCTGTTACCAGTCTGTTCAGGCTTTCTGCTTCTTCTTGTTTTTGAAGATTATATGTTTCTAGAAATTTGTCCATTTCACCCAGGTTTTCAAATTACTTGGCATATAGTTATTCATAGTAATTTCTTCACAATCCTTTGTATTTTTTTGATATCAGTTGTAATCTCTCCTTTTTTCATTTCTGATTTAATTTATTTAGGTCCTCTCTCTTTTTTCTTGCATCTCACTAAAGGCTTGTCCATTTTGTTTATCTTTTCAGGGAACCAGCTCCTGGATTTATTGATCATTTGAATTGTTCTTTTAGCCTCTATGTCATTCAATTCTGCTCTGATCTTGATTATTTCCCTCCTTCTATTTGCCCTAGGCTTCGTTTATTGTTGTTCCTCCAGCTCTGGTAGGTGTAAGGTTAGGTTCTTTATTTGAAATGTTACTATCTTTTTTAGGTAAACCTGTATTGCTATGAACTTTCCTCTCAGGACTGTCTTCATTGTGTCCCATAGGTTTTGGACAGTTATATATTCATTTTCATTTGTTTCCAGAAACTTGTAAATTTCTTCCTTGAACTCATTATTGACCCATTCATTGTTTAATAGCATTCTATTCAGTCTCCATGAGTTTGAATGTTTTTTAGTTTTTCCCTTGAGGTTGGTTTCTATTTTAAGCCCTTGTGGTCTGAGAAAATGCGTGTTATGATTTCAATTTTCTTAAATTTGTTGAGGCTTGTTTTGTGCCCTATCATGTGGTCTATCTTTGAAAATGTTCCGTGTGCATTTGAAAAGAATGTGTATTTTGTTTCTTTGGGATGAAAGGTTCTATAAACATATCGGTTAAGTCCATTTGATCTAATGCATCATTCAGTTCCCCAATATATTTGTTGATATTTTCTTTGGAAGATCTATCCATCATTGACAATGGGGTGTTAAAAACCCCTAGTATAAGTGTGTTGCTGTCTGTATCTTTCTTGAAGTCCTCCAAGATTTTCCCTATATATTTGAATGTTCCTTTGTTGGGTGCATGTATGTTTACAATACTTATGTCTTATTGATGATTCTTTCCTAGAGTATTATGAAGTGTCCTTCTGTGTGCTTTTTATGGTCTTTGTTTTGAAGTCTATTTTGTCCGATATAAGTATTGCTACCGTAGCTTTCTCTTTCCTCTCCATTTGCTTGGAATATTTTTTTCCAACCCTTTACGTTCAGTGTGTAGGTCTTTTGTCCTGAGGTGAGTCTCTTGTAGACAGCATTTGTGCAGGTCATATTTTCTTACCCATTCAGCTACCCTATGTCTTTTGATTGGAGCATTTAATCCATTTACATTTAAGGTGATTATTAATAGGCACGTTCATTTTTCCCCTTTTTGCCTGTATTCCTTTCTCTCGCTCTTTTCTTTGTCTTCTTAAAGCAGTCCCTTTAGCATATCTTGCAATGCTGGTTTGGTGGAAGTGTATTCTTTTATCCTTGTTTTGTCTGAGAAACTCCTTGTTTAAAATTGAAACCCGCTTTCCATTTTAATTGAGAGGCTTGCTGGGTAGAGTAGTCTTGCTTGAAGGCCTTTGCTTTTCATTACTTGAAATATTTCTTGCCATTCCCTTCTGGTTTGTAGTGTTTGTTGAGAAATCAGCTGCTAGCCTTGTTTGAGTTCCCTTGTACATTACTCCCTGTTTCTCCCTTGCTGCCTTTAAGATTGTCTGTTTTCGAAATTTGCTATTTTCATTATGATGTGTCTTGGGGTTGACCTTTTTGGGTACATCTTGATTGGGACCCTTGTGCTTCCCGGACTTGTGACTTTTTCTCTCCTCAAATTGGGGAAGTTTTCCATCATTAATTTTTCAAACAGGTTTTCTACCCCTTGCTCCTCCTCTTATCCTTCTCATATTCCTATTATATAGATATTATTATATTTCATGTTGTCCTACATTTCCCTTAACCCCTCTATATTCTTTTTGAGCTTTTTTTCATTTTCTTGCTCCTTCTGGGAATTTTTTTCTGCACTGTCTTGCAGCTTACTGATTTGATCCTCTGCTTCATCTAGCCTGATTTTGATTCTTTCTACTGTGTTCTTCAATTCAGGAATTATGTTCTTCATTTCCTCCTGGCTCTTATTGATAGTTCCTATGTCCTTTTTCATGCTGATGTAGTTTGCAGTAAGTTCCTTGTAGCTTCCCTGTAGTTTTTGGTAATTCTCACTAAGTTCAGTGAGCTTTCTTATAATGATTATTTTGAACTCAGTATCTGATAGTTTACTTGCCTCTATTTCATGTAGTAGTCTTTCTGGGGATTCCTCTGTTCCTTTCAATTGTGAGTTGTTTCTTTGTGTTCCCATTTTTGGGGGGAGACTCTTCTTCTTTGCTCCTGTTTCTTAAATTGATCTGTTTTGACTTCCTGTCTTTGTGGTGTGAATTTCTGTGGTAGGAGAACTGTGAGATTCTGTGCTATCTCCTTGATCTCCCAAACTTGATGCTCTTGGGATGCCCTTTATGCCATTTATGTGGGCTCTCTGGATGTAATTGGGTTTCGATTTTTGTTGGGTCATTCTTTGGTGGGTCCTTCCCTCCAGCTGGTTGACTGAGAGTCACTCTGCCCACCATGTCTTGTTTGCTGTTGTGCAGGTGCTGCCAGAGCAGAATTACAAAGCCCAGGAAACAAACCCATACCTGCAAAAATAACTCCTACCTGCAATCCCACTATCAAGAGCAAATGGAATAGTATTAATAAGGATATAAAGAGATTAAGACTATTATAAGAAAGGAGAGAAAATATGAGATGACCTACTAAAAGGAAAATGCTTTTGTGAGGGTAGAGAGAGGAGAACTAATGAGTTGGGAATCAGTACAATGTGAAGAGAGAAGGTAAAATTTACATCATAGATATAAAAGGGACTGAAAAAGGCAGAATGGAATAAGAGAAGGGGAGCATATGGTATTAGGTTTAAACAGAAATTAAAAGAAATTTGAGAGAAAGGAAAAGGAAAAAATAAATAAATAATAAAAAAATAGAAACCAAATTGGAGAGAAAGATCCACTACAGCAGTATCAACAACAAATGAGCTAAAATTAATATAGGTGGGATGGGAATAAGAGGGAATAAAGAAAGAAAAAGTTAAGAGATGTCTAGAGGAAAGGGAAATGACTTTGAGTTGGTAAAGGGACAGGGACTACTAAGAGTCAGGAATGAAAACCGTCTAAGTCAGGGAAAAATTAAAATTTGAAATGAAAAGAAAAAGAAAAAAGGAGAAAAAAGGGCAGATGAAAGAGAAAAAGAAAAAACAGGTAAGATGGAAAAATTAAAGTTTGAGATAAAAAAAGAGGAGAGGGGAACAATAAAATTTGAGATTTGAAATACAAAATTAGTGAAGATGTAGAAATAAAATCGAAAAAATGCAACAACTACCCTGTCCACAACCGACGAGCAAATATTGCTAAAGGTAGAGAGAAACTCGAGTATTTTAAGAGTGGAAAAAAGAATGTGAGATGACCATCGACAAGAAAATTGGTTTTGAGAGTCTGGATGGGGGAAAAAATGTAAGAGTGTGGAATGGAAACAAGTTGTAGCAAGAGAGAAAACAAAATTTAAAATGAAAATAATAAGAGGAAAGAAGGTGGTAAAATGGGGAAAAGAAGGGAGGGGCAAAATGTGAATTGAAATAAAGTATAGTATAAAATCTAATGACTTAATATGCACAAACTTGAAGGACAAGAAATGAATGTTAAAAAGCTATGGAGGAAAGAAAATATTGCAAACCATGGAGAAGACCATGGTGGGTTTCATCTTGGTAGCTTCTAGTATTTATCACTATTTTTTTCTTTCTGGATTCACCTCTGGTGATGTCAGATGTTGACCCTGGTCGACCTTAGGTAGCCCGTTCAAGACTTCCAGGGATCTACTGTCTGTGGCTGACTCCTTCAGTTGGTAATCTAGTTACTCTGCAATCAGCAATCAGGCTTAAGTACCACAGGGCAGGCCAGAATATTTTCTGGGGTCAAGGCTATTGCTTCCCCTCAGGCTGCTGCTGTTCACATAGGAGTGGTCTGCTTGAACATGATGGCCGCTGCCACATGGGGGATGATTCAGCACCGGGATCCCCACGTCTACTCTCTCAGTTCTCTCCCCAAAGCCTCCGTCCCCAGTCTCTCTTCAAGTGCCTCTAGTCAATTCTGTCTTAGCCTTTGCCAGAGTCCAGGGAAAGTAGCTGCAAATGAAAATTTATGCGTTGGCCCTTTAAATGGTTCATTGCATCTCCAGCCACCCATCTATGGCAGGGAGCAACCCTGCCACTTTTCACAGCTGGATGTTAGCTGTGTACTTTTTGGGTCTCCAGTGCTCTAGGCTGGGGATCCCCACTTAGGGTTTAGACCCCACACTTCTCAGGGAGATCCAACTGGCTGCTTAAGCATACCTCTGGCACTTCAGCTGCCACCTTAAGCCACCCAACCAGCATTCTAGAGTTTCCACCACATTCCCCACTAGTCAGTTTGTGCTGAAACTGATTCTTCTGTCTATATCAGGTTATAAGGCTTCTCTTTCACTATTGTTTAGTTGTTTGTTCTGGGTGATTTCTCCACAATTTAGTTGTAATTCCAGATTGGTCCTGGGAGGAGGTTAGTGTGACTTCCACTCACTCCTCCGCCATCTCGTATGTAATTTTGATTTTACCTCAATGTATATTATTTTACGCTATGTTCTGTGAATTTCCTTGTTTTCCTTTGTAGTCCCACAGATGCACCCCATTTTCCTTAGCTCAGAAGAACATATAAGCTTTAATTGCCTGATTTCTTGTGGACCTCATATTGTTATGGAGGTCCTATATGTAGGAAATTATATTTTTTTCTCCTGTTAATTGTCTCATGTCAATTTAATTATTAGATCAGCCACAAGAATCTAGAAGGGTAGAGGAAACTTTCTCTACTCAATAATATCTAGGGTTAGTACTCAAGAACCAACAGTATTTTCAAGATCCCTAGGTGATTTATTTTTCCAATTTTTTTTTTTTTACACTAAGGTCTTGCCACTTAAACTGTGGTTTGTCAATATGTAACATTGACAACACCTGGGAGCTTGTTGCAAAAGGCACAAGTCTCAGGTTCTGCCCCACAGCTGCTGCATCAGAATTTAATTTTCCAATGTCCCCAGGGAATTCAAATTTACTTCAGAATTTGGGAATCACTACTTGAAGTTTCAGAAGTACCACTACGATCTTAAACTGTAGATTGACTCACATGCCTAAGGATTCATTTGTCAGTTTCTATCAGGGCACACGCCCACTCTATTTCTGCTGAAACCTGGGAAAAAAATTACCTGTGTCTTTCAATGTGCCCCTGTTAGCATTTGAGATTATGCTACAATTGTCTTTCTTACTAGAAAGACTTAGAATTGTGGGTTCCAAGTCAACAACAACATAGTATCTTTTCATCTTTTACCTTGGACATCTAATGCTTTTGCAGATTAATGAGCACTCAGTAAATATTGAATAAATAAGTAGCACCTATGGTCAGATTTGGGAGGCACACATTTCAGGAGAAAAGTAAGACTGTTTTTTATTAAGTTAATAACCACAATTCTGATTTTTCTCTTGTTCCCTGTTGATACATAAATTGGCTATAGTGGAAAAATTACAACTGTTTTTGTGAACTTTATGATAAAATGGTCTTACCACATCAAGTTTTTACCACATCAACTAACCATCAGCTTTTCCAGCCTCAGACATCCCAAATTAGTTCTGACTTATTACTAAAGTCTCCTTACAGAACATTACATTTAACCAGTTCTTTCTTTTCTATGCCACTCAAATCACTATCTCATCTCCTCATTTTAATAACCATAATTCTAATGTCCTAGTAACCATGACTATGTGGGAGGCAGAGCCCAGGGTAGTAAGTGGCCATAGGCTGGGAGAAGAAGGGGGTCAACAAAGCTCTGCTGTCTAGAAGCCTTTTCTCATTTTCAACCTCAAGGTCATATTCCAGATAACTGTACCAAAAATCTGAGCTTTGGATAATTGGCTTGATGAACATTATTTTGCACTGTCTCTATCAATCAGTCTTTCTGATGCTTTTGTTTATACTGTCATTATTCTCAGTAGTTATGTTTGATAAAGTCACCACAAACAATGAATTAGGGGATACTGAACAATCGCTCTAAAGGAAATGTAGGTTTAGGTTCCTGGGAACAATTATTGCCAACATTTTCATCAGCTAATCAACATACCCTTGATTTATGTGTCTTCCTGTTTAAAGACACTGTGTGTGTGTGTGTGTGTGTGTGTGTGTGTGTGTGTAAAATTTAATTCATTAAGATTAATTTAGATATATATATATTTAATTCATTAGGATTAATTTCAAGGCCAATAGCACTATAAACTATAACACATGACTGAACAAAAGCTTATCCAGCACAGGTGCTTTTTCCACAAAGCACATCACAGACTTCTTACACTGGTGAACACTAGGTAGCACTTCAGCACCATACTTGGGGGCCATTATAAACAGCAAAATAGCCAAAAAAAGTTTGAAAGCAGGGCACTAAATAGAATTCCAAAAGGACGCAACTACACTGTGAGACCTGAAATAAGAAGGTAGAGGTTGCCTTCAGCTGGGAATGTGCATGTCAGGTGGCTCAAAGTTTTTACTCCTTTGTGTATGTTCATGAATGAGCTCTAAAGTGGTGTAGATTGATTTTGGGCTTACAAATAAATTTTAGCAAGTAGGACAACTGAGAAACACAATTTGCAAATAATGCAGATCA
The DNA here is from genome assembly GCA_004026545.1 of Mormoops blainvillei. Taxonomy (NCBI): domain Eukaryota; kingdom Metazoa; phylum Chordata; class Mammalia; order Chiroptera; family Mormoopidae; genus Mormoops; species Mormoops blainvillei. The sequence continues at coordinate 8,579 of PVJD01012720.1, read as the reverse complement.
ACAATACTATATTTTGGATGGTTAGGGACTTTTCTTAGTGTTTAATACAATCTTTACACAGAGGCACACATTAAATTAGTGAAGTGAATCTGTCTTGTCTTCAAAATTAGTCTGTGATTGACAAGTAAAAATTAGGTGATGCAAGTTTGTGTGTACAAATGTAAAACATTATGTAAAATCTCACAAAAAACCTAGCTGGTATAGCTGAATGGATTGAGCATTGGCCTGTGAACCAAAGGTCACTGGTTCGATTCCCAGTCGGGGCACATGCCTGGTTTGCAGGCCAGGTCCCCAGTAGTGGGTGCGATAGAGGCAACCACACATTGATGTTTCTCTCCCTCTCTTTCTCCCTCCCTTCCCCTCTGTCTAAAAATAAATAAAATCTTAAAAAAAAAACAACTAAAAAAAAAATATCAGGCCATGCTCCAAGTAAATATAATTACAGTTTGTTGGGCCCTAAATTTGTGCTTGGCACTCTGCTGAGAACAGAATATATATGGTCTCCTTTGTGGAGGCTCAGCATGGTTAAGTCATATATTCAAGTTTATACCTCTAATAAGTCTCATTTATTTTCTTGACTGGAATGAATTAAATTGTACTGCTTCTTTGTTTAAAGTAACAGCTAACATCATGTACTATGATACTAGCATGTGTCAATGATAATGAGAGCACTGGTTAAGTATATATGACATATAATCTTTTAAAATATATATTATCATGCATATTATATATTATCTTTTTATATATAATATATCATATATTATATATTTTGTCTTTATATATGTATGGAGAGAGAGTTTGGTTTACAAAGCCATGTTATTATATTATTTAATTGCTTGTTTCTATATTTTTCATTATATTTCCATGTACTGCAAAATCTATATTTGGTCTATATTTTCTGTTTATAAATTGTTTATATATATATTATATACACACGAATTCTGAATTTAATAACTCTTGCATGTTTTTCTGGCACATGAAGCATTAAGTCTTTTTTGTGTCTTTGAATGAGTGCTTAGCTGTTAAAGACAGTAAAGATTGCCATCATTGTCTCTTCCCTTTAATTTAACTTTGGCAAATGAGCCTCCAGGCCAAATCTCATTGTTTGAAGCATGCTCCTCCACTTTTATTTTTTGCAATTTTGCCTCTCCTCCTCCTCCTTCTCTCCCCCTTCCCCTACATCCCTGTCCTCTATTCTCTCTCTACACACACAAACACACACACACACAGGTTGACTTTTCAATTTTGGGCCTTTGATTTAGAAATCCAATTTACAGCAGATTACTAAGATACTGTATTCCTCTCATTTCAGCCCCTTATAATCATTTTGTTGGCATCACTGGTCTATATTAACATATAATAGGGTTTAGCATCATTGCCAGTCTTGGTCAAAACCAAGACTGGAACTTCATAAAAGTTCCAGGTCGGGATAACTGTATAGCATAGCTATGAAGAGAGAATATGATTTGTAAATAATTTAAAAATCAGTGATTTATCTTATTTCATATTATATGTGAAGTCCTCTTACTCCTTTCTATGCCTAGAAAGTCTTCTCTGGCATCTGTCATCATGTTTTACCACATCATGCTAATTCATTCTGCTATAAAGGTTATGAAATGCAGGAAGCTTAAACAAGTCTGGGAATTGCTATTTATCACCTTTAAAAAAACCAGAATATATTTGCTTTATTTACAGTATTGGCTTTATATTGTACAAGTAATTTATATGAAATATTATTTCATCAAAAGGATGAAATATACGTTTCTTGCATGATCCTAAACTTATCCTTTGAAAACAAAGACAAATGAAATGACAATAATTTCTAATCTCAACTTGCTCAATAATCTCCATCATTACACCTACACTTGTGTGAGTTAAAAAGTTATGCTTTTGACTCTCATTGTATTTATACTGTGAGTTCTGGCTTTGCATGTAAATAAAACCCATATTCTACCAATTTCAAAAAGTTTCATTTTATTAATTAGCACAGAATAGGACAAATGGGTGTCACTGTATCTATAAATGATACATTTGTTAACTAAGTTAACCGGTGGAAACCTGGCCCAACTCCACCCTTGAGGGAGTGGTCCAGGCATGAACTCTGGGCTCAGAAGCCTGCCCTCTCCTAAACTGGTGAGTAAGGCCAAGGTGCAATGGACACTACTAATCATAGAAAGGGCTACAAAAAGGTATAAGACCTAGCTCTTGCCCTCATGATGCTTTCAAGAAAAACCTTCAATCAATAGATATCGAGAATGTGAAAATGTAAACTGTTTTGACTCTTGCCAGAGCATTACTGGGAAGAGTTGGGATGGGTTATGCTATAGGACACATAATCTCTCTTTTTAATTGAAGAGAAACACTTAAGTAACAAAGAATATGGAGTAATTAAACTCAGTTGAGAATTTGTGATTATTGCAAAGTGAAATACCTCAGGGAAGGAGTGGACAAAAAATACTCAGGAAAGAAATGGAAAGGCAAGATGTAACCAAGCACAATTTCTTTGGCCTCACATATTGCTAGGGCCAGAAAGCATGTTTTTTTTAAAGGTGGAAGGCAGTTTGGAGTCACTGAAGTTAACTTCTTCATTGTGTCAAGTTGAGGAAGTCAAGGTCTTAGGAGGCTACATGGCATGTTGGGTACTCAATGTATGTTGTCTGAATGATAGAATGAAGCCTAGAAAATTGAGTATCTTGCCTAATGTTCACAAATTCAAAATCAACATTAACCTTGGTGTACTGAATCACTGTTTAATACCTCCCGTGCATTGCTTCTTAGTAGTTTATCTTGGATTGTAAATGATACCCAAAGGGACTGTTTTTATCAAAGTAATGAGTAAAATTTATGATATTCAAATTATGATTTTTAAATTGTTGATTTAATTTCTAAGTATCCTGAGAATTTACCTTTGTGGTTTTGAAGTTTCCTCTTTTGTTTTATTCTCTGCTTTCCCCTCGGTTATTACTTTGGGTAAAATTTATGTGAAACCTATGGAGATGTTATCTTAGTGTAAGGACGAGGAGCAGAAAGGTTCAGTTTGCAGAAGTACATTCTGGTTCATCCACAGGTAAGGCAGAAGAACCCATGATCTAAGAGGTTGTACTTTAGGAGCACACCAAAAAGGACATCAATCAGACTGCCTCCCCAGATTTGGAAATTGGTAAAAAGAGCCACTCTCTTTGGCTCAGGATTATAAAAATTAGAATTGAAAGGGTGAGGCCTTATAAGGCCATATCCATTATGTAATGAAGATAATTAGCCTTCTGGCTTGCTGAATAAAATGGTATTCATAATAAAATTGAAAACTTTCCTGAAGGTCAGACGTGCTGTATTTATTGCTTCCTCTTGTCTATAAGCCAGAACATTCTGTCACTGTTGTAATACAAGCCAACAAGAGCCAAATAAATCTTTGATTCCTTTGGCTCGCTCTGCCATTACACACGAGCCATTGTAAAGTTGTGAAAATTACTGGGGAAGGATGTTGAGAGATGGGTTGGTTCAGAAAAGACCAACCACAGTTATAAAAGAGACGGAAATATGATTTACCTGAAAACTCTAAAGAGGTTAGTGCCATTTCATTGAAAGAAGAGGAGACTGAAAAGTAACTTAACAACTATTTTCAAATTTCAACATTATTTCAAAATGTTCCTGTGACCAGCACATTTGACTTACTTTATATCAGTTATGCTGGTGTGGGGGGTTGTGAAAAAATAAAGTAAAAAATCTGAACTTTTAATTGGCATTCTTCCATTTAAAAGAGGAAGCAGTAACAGTAAGAAAAGATAATAAGATGAAGAATATTATTTTCTTCTGTTGCTTTTGCCTTCTGAAGAATAGTATTTTTTCTTGGTATAAACAAGTTTTGGAAAATTCTTGTTTATCAGACTCAAACACATACGGATTAAACTCCTCTGTTACTTGGCCGCAGCTATGCTGTGAGTTGTCGTTGCTGACACTGAATAATAACAACAAAAAGAAAGAGATAAACGTGTTAGAAGTTAAATTGCATTTCTTTTGACTTTATAAAGTGAAATAACAAGAGTTAGAACCATTACTTTTGTAGTTCTAAGTAAAGATTAATTCGTAGGGCTTGAAAGTTGTTTTGAATCAATCAGTAAGCATTTACTAAGTTCCAGATATTGTTTAGTGCTAGGTATTTGAGTGAAAAAGAAGATGGGGGTGGAGAGGAGTGAGAGAGAGAGAGAGAGAGAGAGAGAGAGAGACGTGGCCCCGAGCTCAAGATGCTTATGATCTGGTGGTAAGGTAATTAAATGAAGTCAAGGCTGGTGAGAAGTCCCTAATCACGTACATGCGCAGTGCCCAAGAGAAGCACAAATCCTGGGTGAGCCAGGTAAGATACGAGGAGTCTAAACAGAAGCATTTCTTGGCTGTTAGCTCTAGTGCTGCACATTTACATCGCCCAGCTCCTCTGAGCGCCCCCTTGCCAAGTATATTGTCGCCAGGCTGTTGTTTCTCTCTCTTTTTGTTTGTTTGTTTGTTCTTTACGGCGGAGCTTCTCCTTACTCATCTTTTCTTCACGATTTTTTTTGCCTGTCAAATCCTCAATCCCTTGCATCTGGTATTTGCGTTCTTTAATTTCCTGCTTCTACGAGCCAACTTCTTATAATGTTTCTCCATTCACACCTGGAGAAGGAACTTATTATTATTGCTGCTCATTTGCACACCAGACCGTGTCACAGGTCACAAGCCAAAGCCTGGATCAGTGTCACTGTGCATCAAAGTCACACTTTCTCCCTAGGGCTCTTACTACAACAGGAGCTGGGGGCTGGGCATATTTAAATCTAGAAGAATATATAAAATTTGTAAAGTTGAAAAAGATCAATTTTGAAGCGATATCTGGAGATGACCCAGATACGCAGGTCAACACCATGACTGTAGGGCTCAGGGAGAAGAGCTGCTTACCTGGGGAGGGGATGCATTAAAAAAAAAAGCATAAATAAGCATATCTGGTTAGGTAGCATGAGGACTAGAAGCAGAAGCTCTCTAAAACAGGACGAGATTTTAGACTGATTAGTCGTGACTCAAGAATTTAACAACACTTAAAGAAATAGAGTTATCCTATGTACAAATTCAATAAATGACTAAAAGTTCTAAAACCAATAAAGAGAAAAGCAACCTTTTTAAAACTACATTTCATGTTGATCAGCAAGGGAAGCTTTCAGGAAGAATCTTGCATGTGTTTCACTACAGGAAGAGACTGTGTTCCTTTCACTTAGAGGAATATATAACAGCAGAGGAGCTGGAATATGATAAGACGGGAGCTGGGGAAAGTATTATTGTAAGGAGACAATTCCCATTTCAGCCTGACCCTAATGCTCATCTAAACACTAACCCAAATCCTACCCCTAAGAGAGATCTCCTTTGAAATGATCCTTTACCCTGGAGAACATGAAAGGCTAAACTTTTCAAATATTAGTCTTTAAAAAAACCAATGTTATTTAGAATTAAATTGAAAATTGTATACACGCAGAAACATGTTATAACTCATATTTTTTCCTTGAAATAGATAAAAGAGCATAAAATTTTTCCTTCAATTTATTTATCCCTTCATTTAAAAAGACATGTTCCTAATGATTATTTTATCACATGGTGACACTGGGTTAACATTTTAGCCTATGTCCATATTAAAAGAGAAAAAGGACAAATTAAAACATAACCAAGAAAGTTAAATATAAACTAGCTGGTTCTTCTAATAACAGAGTTTAGTGCTTGTGGATTCTAATTTTTCTATTCCTGGATAATTGCTTTCTATTCATTAACAAATCAATTAATAGTATTGGAAATCTTCTGCTGACAGTATTATACCATTTATCAAGCGATACATGAAAGGGTAAGCTATCAGTTACCCACAATAAACTCATAATTTATTTGAGGACACAACAGTCATACTCAGAAAACAATTCATGAATGAGGCATATCCATGTATCATATGTAGGCAGGCCCTGCTCTCACTGTGTTTGCAGAAATCCAATTCTAAAATGTTCTATTACAGGGTAAATTATCAACTGGAACTGAGCCATGTTCTCATACTATTTGTCTTTTGGGGCATATTTGGCTTTAAAGAATATTAGTTTAAAGTTTTGTTAAATGTAAATTTACCTGACACATATTATCTATTATATGCAATGCATTCTTTTTATATATCTTACTGAATCTGCACAAAGTTTCAGCACAGTCTATGTTTCTTATTGTCAGACAAGAAGTGGCTCAGAGAAGTAAAGCAATGTGGCCAAAGTTACATACTTACTAAATGCCAATTCTGAGATTGGAAAACTCCTTTTTTTTAAAAATTCCAATTTTAGATATGTTTTGACTGTGTATCCTATAGCCTTCATCCAGATTGTATGGGTAAGTGAGTGAGAATTGATTATAGTTCTTTACTAGGCATTGCCAATGCTCGAAGCTCTAAAATGCAAAACTGAGAGTATACCAGTTGTCCATAAATAGTATGTTTTCTTGTCCAGATGATTAGAGTTGAGGACAATTATATGTGAGATGCTAGTTGAAGGATACAATACTAAGTAGGGAAAAGGTTAGAGAAAGTATAGTCCGTGTGGACTAGCATCACTAGAAAAACTTTACGGGAATTTGATGAATGTCTTGAAAGTATAATGACAACCATATGAATAAATAGCTGCATTTTACTTCTTTCTTTTCTCCTGTCTCCTTTCCTTCCTTTCTTGTTTCCTACTTGCTGGGTAACTAGTATGAGTCACAGCGTAGCTGTTACGATTTTCTTTTGTAAATCACTTTGGTACCTAATTTCTCGTGTCATCCTCATAACAATGTTTTGGGTTAGACTCATTGGGTATTACCCCCTGTTTCCAATAAGGAAATGTATCAACCTTATTTCCCTAGTTCTTTCTTGCCTTCCATACTAATATAGGTCCCTGATGCCACACAAGTCCCATCGAGAATTGCAAGTGTCCTCAGGGAGTGTCTTGTATGTGTTCATGGACTGCTGTGAAGCTGGCTGATTTTCTGGGCTCTGGTAGGGTTTCTTTCGGTTGGTGCTTCATCTACATTCACTGGGTGCTGTCACCCAAAAATACCATTGCTGCTGCTTTCCCTGGTCTCATCGCCAGTGCATTATGCCCTCAGGGAGTCAAAACTGAATAGAGGTCTCTGGAACACTTGGGAGACTGCTGTTTTTCCTCTGTGTCATGCTTTGAAAGATTCCAAATGTATCACAATTCTTTGGAGTCAGTTTTCAGTCACAGCCCATTTGCAAAATCCAAGATACGAGTTTACACGGAGCTCAGGACAGGACAACACTAGCACTTGGTCTCCTTGATTCTGACCATTACTCAGTCAAACTTCTGATAAAAAATCTCTGTTTCCCTAGGGATGATTTCTTCAATTTTTCTGGCAAACACATCACTGACAGGCTTCTTTCTTCAGGTGGCCAGACAAACATGCCTTGATCTACTGATGGTAAATCAAGGTGGAACCTATGAGTAAGAGGAAGGTCCAAAAGTAAACTTACTAGTTATAGAACAAAAAGATGTTATTTTTTTCTAAAAACAATACATAAATTTTATAATTTTAAAAGTATAATTTTATATTGATAATTAATACATTTTAAATTAATTTATTCCGGGGTAGGATATAGAAGTGTAAGCAGTAGGGACGCAGACAGGAACAACTTTGACAATTGGGCAAAGATGTGTATGAACTTATTTTGTGATGGGAAAACCAAGGGTTTCCATTTGTCATAAGAGGTTGCTGCTGAAAAAAAATGTGTAGACCCTTGAATGCTAGACAAAGGAATTGCCAAATCTCCTTTTAATATCCTATTGAACTATTTTTATGCCATGGTTTATTTGTAGCCTCCTATGATATACATAGTTTTCTCTTATTTCCCATGATTTCAATATCACCCTGTGGTTATAAGAACAATAACATTTCTGTATTAAATCAAAATTTTTAATAAGATGAATTCTACTGATTGATATTCTTTAATAATATAAAAAACACACCTGAATTCAGTGTTTATAATGAAACAAATTAGTTCACTCATAACATAGTAATACCTTCTAGTAACCATCTGCTGCTTTAGGAGCCCCAACAGTGGCTTTCCTGAAAAAAAAAAAAAAAAAAAAGTAACACAAAGAAAATATTTTAGAGCTATTTTCAAATTCAAATTCAAAGTCTTGGCTTGGACTCAGGACTCAGTAGGACTTCATTAGAATTGCCTCAGAGGATTTGATTGAAAAGTGAAAAGAGTGTCTGCATTCCTTCTGCAGAGGCAGCTCTGCTGAATTCAGAATAACACCCCTGAGAAGCATTAAGCAACAAGTCATGATTTCACACTTTCCTGTCTCATTTGTTTGAGAAGGTAGTTTTACTTTCGTGAGGGAGGGTAAAAATGAGGCCGGTTTTTCATTTTCAATGGCTTCTAGGATCATGCCAAGTTTAGGTCAAATTAAGTTTCCAGTCATATTTTTACCTGAATGTATAAAGAAATGTGCCCTTTAGAAAAATAAAATTGGTATTGAGAATTGACAAATTAACAGATAGCATTGTAAATGGATAGATTTTCAAGTTAACTTCTGATC
>PVJD01012719.1:0-38068 GCA_004026545.1 Mormoops blainvillei | reverse complement strand
GGGGCGACTTTCACCCAGCGCGCAGCCGGGGCAGCTCCGTGTTAGATATGACAAGGTCGGGGCGAAAGAGAAGGCAGAGATATAATCTCTGAATTTAAGGATGGAAAACAGGCTTACCAGGCAAAAACAAGCCTTTACACTTAAACCTAAACCCCTCCTCAGCTACTTCCAAGAAGTGTGCCTTTGCCTCCTTAAACTCAGTTTCCTCATCTGTAAAATGGGCTAACTGCAGCATCTGTTGCAAAGGTGGTTTGGGGGAGTGAACGAGATCATACTCTCACTGTAGTGTGGGCTAAAAAGGTATAACTTCTTATTACTTTCATAGACTGTGAGGCTTTTATACTCCTAACATTTCTTGGCATAGTCAGTGATTAATACCTTTTTACTTTTAATGAATGAACAATTAGAACACAAGTTAACATTACTTTTCCGATTAAAAGTCTGAGACCCAAAGGATGAAGCCCAAACTCTCTAGTGTGACTTTGGCATGGCCGTCCATCTTGCCAAGCTTGCCTGCTAGCTTCCTCCCTCCAGTACAAGCTCTGCAGAGCCACCCAATTCTCCACTTCCACTGAGCGACTCGCTGCACCTGAACTCCTGTGCTCCACCTTTTCCTCAATGACCATGAGTGGGTTGGAGGCGTCCTTCACAACCATCCGTGCTTACCCCAAGCGCTGCTGTCCCTGGGAAGGCTTCCCTTACCTGCCCCAAAGCACGGGTACTTTCTCTTTCCTTTGGTCTCACACCGTGTTTTATAATACTGATTTTCAAAGTGTGATTCCTGGGTCAGCAGCATCAGCTGAAAACTCGCTAGAAATGAAAATTCTTAGGTTCCATCACAGGCCTACTGAATCAGAAACTCTTGGGGAGGAGCTCAGCCACCTGTGTTTGAATGAGTCCTCCAGGTGCTTCTGAGGCCCACTCAGATTAAAGAACTATCTCTGTGCTAACTGCTATCATAACGTGCCTCCTACTATATTAAAATCACTAACCTAGACTGTCCTCCTTAGCTATTAGCCAAATTCTTTTTTTCACTGTCCTAACTTACCTCATCTGTAAAAATGGGCATAATCATATTACTCTGCAGAAATGGTTAAGGATTAGAAATGAGAAATACAAAAACAAGATACGGTATCCCAAGCACTAATCCCTTTGAGACCGTTCCGCCCCCGACGACTCCCAGCTGTTAACGTTGCCTAGCATGTTGGTCGTTATATAAAACTTCCCACTGCCTCGTGAAAGAGGCCCAACTGATAGGCCTATTTCTAGGTGGAGGAAGTCTGGTAGGCTTTTGAAATGTGTGGGTCTGACCCAAGCATCGAAATGTTAGTGTAAACTTTTCAGCACGAGACTGAGACTGGGGAGAAAGAAGGACGTATACCTATGCCTACACACAGGTGGGGGTAAGTCAAGCGGGGGCCAGGTAAAGACGAATTAGGGGATGGATGTGCGGCTGTCAGATGCACAGACATTTAGTGCTTTTGGCTGGGCTGCCTTACATGGGGGTTTCTCTCTGTCAGTCAGTGAGTGTGTGAGAAGATCCCTCGCTGCACCGTTGCCCAGGAGCCTGGTTCTAAAAGCACTGACGCACTTGAATGATGGGATTACTGAAGGCTGGGTGGCCACAGCCACATCATCGCTGCAGCGCGTGCACCAGGACAGACGTTCAGTGAAGCTTGCTGGCCGGAAGAGTCATGCTCGCTCGGCGATGCACGAGTTAGTATTGTAGGGGACAGGCAGGGCTCACCGTAATCCAGGAAGACTTCCCAGGAGTGAGCCACAGGGCTAGGGGAGCTGAAAGAGACGTGGGAGTCATGCGGCATGTTTCAAGGGTGAGGAAGGAACCAGGCTGGCTGACCCAGAGGGTCTGTGCTGGTGAAGGAGCAGCAGATGATCGATTAAGATGGGGCTTAATTCTAGAAGGCTTTGAAATTTTTGCTGGAAAATTTGAAGTTGACTTCATAATCAACAGAGAATTGTGAGCACCTAGAAAACAAGAACAATTCCCACTAACTCCGCGCATTTATTGAGCGCCTAGGCTGTGCCAGGCATCACACAGAATTAAATCAGAGAGCACCCCACATTAAAGGGGACCAGACTCTGGATGGGAGCAGTGGTTGGCCATGAGTATAAGCAAAGGTGGCAAAGGACAGGAATGATGAGTGCCATGCAGGAGAAACAGGTGTATGGTGCTAAAGCGGCTCAGAGAGGAGAATTCAGCTTTCCAGACAGCAGAACATGTTTGAGTTGGACGTGGGTGGAGCACCATTCAGACATGGAGAACTGGGCAGTCAGTGATGCGATAGTTGATGTGGTGCTGCGGAGGCTGGGAGAGAGCAGGTGGCTGAGTTTGGCTAACTCATCCCTGCCTCCCTACAGAGTTGAGCATAATGCATTGCACATTGCTGTCATTTAATGAACATGATATCTGTTGCATTGTCACTATATATCCTTGAGCAGGACTGGGACAGGGGAAAGTACAAATACTTAATATGCAACTTCATCAGAATTTTAACCGATTTTTTGCTACCAAAAATGCAACTCAATTTACAATGGATGCTATAGGCTGGCACATCCAGAGGCAAAAGAACGAATGGTTTGTGTGTGGGATAGGAGCAGTCTCCCACAGCCAGAGAATTCATACAGGAGCTATAAAGGGGGCAATGACAGCCCATGACTTATACTATGTCAAGGATTTCATCCTAAAAGCGGCAGAGAGGGACTGGAGAGCTGTCAGCCAGGGCGTGTGATCAGACCCACATTATCGGAAGGTCACATGCGTGCTTGGGTAGGACGGGCTGTAGCACGGGGTACCTCATCTCCATGATCACATAGTAACTGCACTTCTCCCCTCCCTCATCATGGGATTGTAATTCTTTGCATATTTGTCCCTCTCTCCCACCAGAAAAGGGGACATTTCTTGAGGTCATGGAGTAGATTTTATTTATTCACAAGGGATTGACAAATAGAAAGTGCTCACTGGTAAGTTATTTAGCACAAGTGTGAGGAGGGAGCACAAATGGAAAACATTTTCAGTAATTCAGGCAAGAAATGACAGTGTCCTGAGCTGGGGTACTATTGTAAAGGATGGAACAGGGGAGGCAGATGTCAAATACACTGAAGTGCTAAAATATAAAGGGCTTTGTGACAGATGGGGCAGGGGGAGAGGAAGAGGGAGGAATAATTAGGGATTTGAATGACAGGCAAACTAGTGGAGGACGGTGGCCCTTTGGGACAGGAAACAGGAAAATCACATTTGGATAAGCACAGCACGAGTTCCATTCGGACATGTATTTAATAAACCAATGTAACTTTGAACTAAAGATGTCTAAAAATGAGTTGAGTTTGCAGTTATGGGCCTCAGAGGTAAACCTCAGCTAAGCCACCTAATGACTCCCAGATCAATGAGTGATAGATGAAGACATGACATCACCCACATCCTAACATTTGGCATTATTTACCTTTCTAATTTTTGCCATCTGCAAGATAATAAAGTGGCATCTCAATGTTGTTATAATTTTCATTTATTTGATTACCGGCGAGTCTGAGCATTTGTTTATGTATTCGTTGCCTACCAGGACTTCCCTCGCTGTGAACTGTCTTGGGGTATCTTTGGCCCCGTTTTTCCATCGGCCTTCCTTGTCCTTTTCTGTTGGTTTGCAGGGTTTGTTTGTATATTCTAGAAATTATTTCCCTGACTGCTTTAGGCATTGGCAATACCTTCCCCCAGTCTGCTGCCTATTAAATTCTTATTTGAGGTTCCTAGTCCATGCGAGGGGAAGAAATGCATTCACTGAGTCCCAGAAATAGTAGAAGAAGCATATTCTGAAGTAAGATAATGAGTGAAACACTGGACAAGGTGATTGAAGAGGGGAGGATTTTGATAGGCAGAGCTAGAAGAGGGAGATATGCCCCCAGGCGTGCTCAAGGAGGCACAGTGTCACACAAGCCCCCGTGAGGGGGTGGGAGGGCTGAGAAAGAGTGGGGAGCAGGACTGAGCATGAGGGAGAGATTGGTGTTGACAAAAAGTTGAGGGCTCAGGCGAGAGGAGCCTGGTCTTCACCTCACCTTGGACGTCAAGCAGAGGAGAGGCCTGACCAGAGATGTCCTGCAGTAAGCCGGGTTTGGAAATGGCATCGAGGGGGCTTCGGGCAGGGACAGGTTGAAGCCAGCAGATCGGTTAGGAAACCTGGCAATAAGTGTGTCGGTGAGTTTCACGTGTCAATTTAGCTAGGCTAGAGTACTGGTAATCAAACATTGATCTAAGCTCTGCTGTAAGGGTATCTTGCCGATGTGGTTAACATCTACAATCGACTGACTTTCAGCGAAGGAGATTACCCTTGATATGGTGGGTGTGTTTCAGTCAATCAATTGAAGGCCTTGAGAGCTAAACTGAGGGTTTTTTTTTTACCCCCAGCAAAGAAATTTTGCCTCAAGAATATCAACACAGAAATCCTATGAGTTTTCAGCTGGCCCTACAGAGTCTGAACTTGCCAACCCCCAGAACTGCGTGAGCCAATTTCTTAGCAAAAAGTAAACTTTTGTGTGTATGTTTTATATATTTTCCTATTGGTTCTACTTCTCCGAAGACCCCTGATTGATACTGGAGGTAGATATTGGGGCTTTGCAGCTTTTTATTCCTGCCTGCCATTAATTAAAAAGAGCAGCACTCAAATATATGTATTTATTTATAAATTATTTATATGTACCCAAGTGCTAATGTGTTGTATAAATCACGAAATACAAAAATGAAAGCATTTTTTAAAATAAATTGTAAAAAGATCTGGAAATCAAACCTGTCACATCTCTTCCCACATTTGCAGAGGGACATCATCAGTCCTTGGGAAGCAGTTGGCCAAGGCAAGGGATGACAAGGACTCGAGCACAGTGTGCTACGGACAGAGCGAGGTTACTCTAAGACAAGGGACTAACCCAGCTAAAATCCTCCTATTCGGCATTTACTTATTTGCATTTAAAACCAAAAGGTTTTCCCCAAGCGCAGGAGGCGGGACCCAAAAAAGCCCAGAATTATCTGCTGGAGGGCGGGCCCTTTGTAGTACAGGCTTTCCCCGCTAGGTGAGTGTTCTAGGAACCCACCTGTGTCAGCGCACCAGCTGGTGTTGTTGTGAGAGGCTGCATTCAGCTTCAGTGAATTTTTTTTTTTTTTAAGATTCTTTCAACAAGTCTGCTCATTTCATGACGGGGGATTTACAAGTGTACCTGCCCACACCACACTGCATGTTTGGCAGGTTCTTTTTTTGACCAAAAACAGCATGACCCCCATGCCCTACACTCCCTGATCACCCGATCTCCCCCAGCCCAGCAACTTTTTTTTCTTTCCGCGGATGAAAAAAGTCTTCAAAGGGGAGTGTTTTGCTAATGTGTAAGAGGTGAAACAAAAAACAGCAGAAACACTAAAAGGTGTCAAAATCAACGAGTTCAAAAACTGTTTTGAGCAGTGGAAAAAACATCTCAGTAGGTGCATTGCATCAGATGGAGAGCACTTTGAAGGCGACTGAAGTTTAAACACGTAAGAATAAATATACAATTTTTTAAATAAATAAATTCCGTTTTATTGGGTTCCCCCCCACCCCAGCCTTGTATCCTTTCAATGATTTTTTCTAGTTCTCCTCAAAATTATTTATATACAGTTAGAATTCAGGACATCAAAGAAAAGGCTGTTAGGCTTTTTAAGGCAAATGGCAGATTTATGTCATGATTAGTCTTACCTGCCCTGATGAGGTGGGCTCCGGTTGGTAACCATACCTGACATTTAAAGAGCAGTGTAGCTTCCAAAGCAGTATCACAGGACTCGATTCAACAGAGCCTCACGACACGGACTGAAGGTGGAAAAGGTTAGGACGATGTTTCCTTCTCTGTAGATGGGTATTGTTAATAGTGGGGAAAAAAACAGTCAGACTCAGAAACAGGAAGTAGATCGGTGGGTGGTTGCCAGGGGTTAGAGTTGGGGTGGGGAGGGGAGCTGTGGTTCAATGGGACAGAGTTTCAGCCTTGTGAGATGAAGAAGTTCTAGAGATCTGTTGCATAACAAGTACACACGGTTAGCACTATCGTACTGTACACTTAAAAATGCTTAAGATGGTCAATTTTACACTATGTGCTTTTTAGCACCATGAAAATTAAGCAACCTGGGGTTTGGGGAAGTTAAATAACTTGACGGAGGTCATGCCATCGATCAGTGGGCAGATTTTGATTGGGGCCGATGTCTTTGGAGGGGCCAGCCGTGTTCTTCCCATCACGTGGACTGTGCAGTACATACATAGGAATCCCCTCCCCGCTGTTTTCTGCCTGTGGCAGTATAAATCTGGAGGAGTCGAGGCTGTCTTTGAGATAACAGATACTTAAGTGATTCCAAATATTTCTGTTTTTAATCCTCCGTGTACAGCATTGACTTTTCCAATCAATTGTTAAAATAAATCTCATGGATTTGCTGGATGATTTGTGAAATGCAGTAGAAGCACTTCAGATTACCAGTAAGTACACAGGTATAAGCCAAAAGGCAGAAGAGGGGAGAGTAGGCCCCCGCACCTGGCCACCACCCAGGTATGGGATTTAACTTTCAAATGACAAACCAGGGATATGTGGGCATTAAGAAGCTCCGGAAGCTCCGACATCACTCAGTCAGAGCAGAAGACACACTTGCGGCAGACCTGCCAGCGCAGACAGCATGTACCAAATACCTCAGACACCAGGTGAGATCCACAGGTTGCAGAACTCCAAGCTGTTGCGACCGGGGAGGCCAGAGCTCAGAGGAGGCCGCCTTCCAACTGTGCTGCCTTTCCGTCTCCGCTGAGTCAACAGGTCCTGATTATCCTTTGAAATAGGTCTCTTACTTGGTCCCTTTAAAATTTTTTATCATTTCATATATCTTCTCCCAGGATCAGATAAGGGAATGTTTACTGAGTACATATTACCAACAGAATGAGATCAGATTTTAGAACTCTCATTGGATCAGGCTGGTAGGGCTGCCAGAACAAATAGGCCTCTGTTGTCTCACGGTTCTGAAGGCCGGAAGTCCCCGATCAAGGTGCCAGCAGGGCTGGTTTCTCCCGAGGCCTCTCTCCTTGGCTTGCATGTGGCTGCCTGCTCCCGGTGTCCTCCCGTGGCCTTTCCTTTGTGTGCACAGAGAGCGAGCTCTGGCGTCTCTGCCTCTTCTTATAAGGCCACCAGTCCTGCTGGATTAGGGCTTCACCCTTATGACCTCGTTTAACCTTAATCACCTCCTTGAAGGCCTTATCCCCAAATACAGTCACATTGGATGTTAGGGCATTAACACCTGACTGTGGGGGCAGAGGGAGGGGACATGTGTGTGTGTGTGTGTATGTGTGTGTGTGTAACGGGGGTTGTTGAGAACAAAAACATCCTCCTGAGAATCAAAAAGAAATTACTTTCTAGGCTTCCAAGTACCTTTCTCAAGAACTTATTATAGGGCCTGTTCTGCCCAAATGAAGGAGTACACTAAGAAAGAGGAGGGTCTGGGACCAGGAAACACGGAATGTAACCTCAGAGAGGCAACTGCCTTGGCCCAGATCATAGCCAATCCGCATGGGAGCAGCTCAGCAGGGCGGGTTCCAGCCCGAGACTCAGACGCGTGAAGCAGGAAAGTACCCAAGAAGCTATGTCACCTGCGTAGGTGCCACATAGATGCTCGTGTTGGCAATATTTCACTAGATGACTATGGTAGAAGACACAGAGCCCGTGGAATTCCCATAGCTGTACCCGAAGAAGAGATGCTTTGGTTCCAAAATGTGAAAAGAAAATTAGCAAATGGAACATTAATGTATCTAATTAAATGTTGACAAAACTCAAAATGACAAATTAATCAACTGCAACCCACTCAATCTCTAATGACATACATGCAGGAGTGTGTGTGTATGTGTGTTTATTGTGCTATATTTGGGTACATCTTTATATATTATAGGATGGAACATCCAAAAATAAGTTTGTGCAGGGCCTACGAAAATATGGAAACAGAGTAACCTATTAAGGTAACAATCTTCATGCCCCTGGGTTAATTACAATTTGGAATTCTATCACAGGGCTCGCATCTTCTGGACTGGGGCTGGTGATTGCCCACATCTTCCAGGCCTGATGAGTTGGAAGATTCTGGATTCCATCTTCATCAAGTATCCCCTCTACTCCACGCTGTCTAGAAAACCTCCCTGACCAGAGTTCACCCAGGCCTGGATCCAACCAACCTGGATCCAACCAACCAGCACGCATGGGACAGCTACAACCCCAGCAGAGCTTGTAAAGCCTGAACCCCAAGAGAGGGGTGTTATTCCCGCTGCTGCTGGGCATGCTGAGCTAGGGAGAGGCCAGCTAAATCAGGGTACTTGCCTGCAGTGTTCACCTTCAAGGAAAAGTACGAAGAGGTTCTCGCGGCCTATCTGGTGACCATCCACAGATCTGAATGTTTTGATGACAAGAGGAGGTAAAATGTGGGCATAAAGGTCAACCGTTTATCAAGGCAGCCTCGAAATAGTTTAGAATAGAAAGAATTATAGCATGAGTCAGTGGGTAGGGCATTCAAAACCTTCACAGTCACCAGATGAACCAAACCATCTGATACAGGCTTCCTCATCTCCACTCCTCTACCAGTTTTGGGTCAGACTGACTGCGGGAGGCAGTGGATTGATGGAGGCACTAAGCCGTTTGTATAGAAAACTGAACAGGGTGTAAATACAGTGCTTCTTCTTAAGGGCCCTATAGAGAGCTTTGGTTACCTGCCTGCCAGCCACTCCCCCAGCACACACACACACACACACACACACACACACACACACACACACTTCCTCCCCTGGGAACAATGGACTGGGCCCTACGCAGGCCACAATTGCTCTACAACGACACCCCTTTGTCCTTGAAAGTGTTCTACTACTGTCATTCAGAATCATGGCACAAATAAAACCTCAAGAGTTTTGTCTGTAACTTAAGAGTTTCCAGCTTTAAGAAAAGACCCAAAATTTCGAAGTATTACAATTCTGCTTTGGGAAGAAATGGTTCCCGGCCTCTCTCCTCAAGTGCCAGGTGCCCCATGTGTCACATACATTCACACACTGACTTGCTCACCCACTCAGCCAACGTATCCTGAATGCGGGCACTGGCAATGTGAAGGTGAATGAGGCAGAGTCCCCACCCCTGGCTCGGAGTCAAGTACAGGACACAGTCAGGTAACAGACAATAGAAAGTGCTGAGCGACCTGGACGCTGAGGGCCAGGAGGCATGAGCTGAGGCTTGGATAATGAATAGGATTCTTTCAGGTGGGAGGGAAGGGCAGGGCACTGAGACAGGGAAAGCAGGAGGTGCACAGAGGCGCTGAGCCATGGAGAGGGCGGGAGGGCGGGAGGCCTGAGTGCTCAGGTCTGCGGAGGGGCAGTCGGAGAACGGGGCTGGGTATAGGAAGAGTCCAGGCCACAAAGGCCCTGCCCGTGACCTGCGGTGGTAGCTAGGCTGTTTCATAGGCAGCGGTGAGGCAGTGGAAGTTGCTCTAGACCTGGATTTTAAACATTCCCTGTGCTTAGGGTGGGAGGACTGGGGTGCTGAGAACCACTCTGGGGCTGTTGTGAGAGCCCAGACAGGATAGGATGAGGGTCTGGATTGAGGCAACACTGGGAGGTAGAGAAAATGAACTTGACTCTAGAGGCTTCAGAGGTAGACAGGACAGGACTTGGAGACTGTTTAGGGGTGCTGGGTTGGTGGGAGGGGCTTGCCTCCAAAAGCCCCAGGGGCACAGGCAGAACAGGACCTGAGTGACTCATCCAACCTCCCCACAGCTATTACGTAAAACCATACAAAACTGCCAGTATTGACCTATAAAATGTCAATTGTATATAGTTCAACCTAATCATAAAAAGTACGGCTTCACGGCTTCAGACTACAAAATTGATTAGTGGATTAAGCTTTTCTTCACTGGGAGAAAAATAGGGCTAGTCCAACCCTATGGCACACTGGAAAAGGCAAAACTATGGACACAGTAAAAGATTAGTGGTGGCCGGGGGCTGGAGAGGAATATGGGATGGACAGGCGGAGCACAGAGGACTTTCAGGGCACCGACCACTCTGTATGATGCTGCAATGGCACATACATGTCATTGTACATTCGTCCAAACCCATAGAAAGTACAATACCAAGAGCGAACCCCAATGTAAACTTAGGGACTTTGGGTGACAAGGACATGTCAGCGTAGGTTCCTCAGTGATAACAAATGCACCGCCCTGGTGGGGATGTTGATGGCAGAGAAGCCGTGTGTGTGTGGACAGAGAGAACCTGGAAAATGTCGGCACCTTCTGCCCAGTTTTGCTGTGAACCTAAAACTGTTCTAAGAAAATAAATAACTAAAATGTCCATCAATGAAATAAAATAGGGCCACGACTGGAATCCAGTTTTACTAAATCCAAATATTTTCCTTTCTGCAATGTTGTTCAAGATTGAACAAGATTTTCCCAAGCACTGCCAATCTCAGAAAGCCAATCCACTAGCTCTCTTTAAGGGCTCAAGACTTGAGCCCTTAAAGGACACATCTCGGAAAGAACGAGGTATTAAAGGGAGAAAATCCTTGCCGAGAGAAAGAAGAAAAACGGAAAGTTGATCTGAGCTTACAGGTTTTGCAAAGACATGAATGTGCCATTAGGTTTGCTGCCATCCCCGGCCTGCCCCAAATGTCCCCGCTGGGCCCCTGAGGACCCTACAGCTACAACAATTCCCTCCCATACCTAGGCTTCATCTGACCTTCTCGTTCCTAGAGCCACTCATGCTTCATGGGCCCACCATCCCAGTCCATCACCTGGCACACAGCATTCAGGGTGCAAACTCTGCAAAGCCACAAGAAAACCATAATAATAACATGAGAGGGAGACAGCAGCAGCCACAATGACAGGAAGACAGGAAACCGAAGCAGGGACAGCGGAGAGGGCAAGGAACCAGGGCAGAGCCCAGCTCCCTTTCCTTTTACCCTTCAATCTCCTTGACGTAATAGCTGTGGACACAGTTCCCGGTCAGCACAGCCCCTCGACTCCCTTTCATCTCCCACCCCCGCAGTGATTCTGTCTCCAAAACTCCCTCCTCCCACAACCTCTATGAAGTGGCAGGTGCTCCCCTGCTGACCCTCTCGCGCAGCGGTTCTACCCGCAGCCTTGCCTCCCACCTCTGTCCCACCCGCCAAGGCCCGAGTCCACACTCGGCAGGGCTGGTCATGCCCCCAGGGAGCCTGAGCGGTCCTCTGCGTGATGTGGGAGGCACACAAGGCTGGGTGGATTTTGTGTTTCTTCTTTCCCTTGGCTCATAGCAGGCCGGCCACAGCCTGGGCAGGAGTCATTAGGCAGGCTGACAGGCTGACACCACCACTTCCCACCCCAGGGTCTGCCAGTCTGCCAGTGAGCAGAAGGCAAAAGGAAGGAAGCCCACAGATGGCGAAGCCTCCTGACCTCCCCTTGGCGGAGGAGTGCTCCGCCTGGACTTGGGTCAGAGCCATGGTCACCATCCTGTCTGCCCTGGGGGCCCTGAGTGCAAGTTCGGGGGCTTCGTGCTGGTCACCAGGTGCGCACAGATGTGGTGGTGATGGCAAGACCTTGACCTTGAGCAAAGCACGTAATGACTCAGCTCAGGAAAATAGGGGTGGTTCTGGCTGCTGCGTAATTCTTATTGTCCAGAACAGCTTCCATGTACCATTTGCTACTTTTACCCTAAGGGGGGAAAAAAATGCACCTGCTGAGGAAAGGAGAGAAAAGTTAGGTCAAAAGAGCAGCACAGGTGTCGAAGGGGGTCCGGGTCTCCGTCTGAGGCCAGGATGTGTCAATGGCTCTGTGAGGTGTGTGTGTGCCAGCGCTAGCCCTCTCTGTTTCTTGGTTTCTTCCTCCGGTACTTCCTGCCACGACTATCTCCTGAGGGTGTGAGGAAGATCCGTGAGATAATGGGTGTAGACGTGCCCTGAAAAGGCCAGCGCGCTATGCCCAAGTGCCTGGCGTTAGTCTCGCTGCGCTAAATCACCTGCACAGGGTCCTCGGGAGGACTGGATGAGATAATGGATATGGAAGCCCCGTGTAAATTATAAAACGTGAACTAGAAGAAGAATTATTAGTAGTGAGGCATGATTATCTATGTGGTTCCGTTAACAACACCATTTTGCCACCTGCTGCCCAGATATTTCTGTAACTGCATGACTTTGCAAAGACATGAACTTTGCATGCTGGGGTTTGCCCAGCTGTAAAATGAGAACCCTCCGGGGATGGCAAACACAGCCGGCTCTCACGGATCCTCGGGGGCAGCCGGGAGATGAAAAGTGGAGGGGTGGGGCCTCAGACTTCAGCGAGACCTGCTAACTGAGAGGGGGTTGGCTCCGCGGACAGGACCAGCACCTGGATTCAGGGCAAGTTCCTCTGGAGGCAGGTTTGGCTCAGGGCACCATCTACCAACACCTAATTATCTCCTTAATCCCCATCCGCCTTGGAACCCACTGCGTCCTCTACCCAGTCGCTGCCACGTGAACTCAGTTTTCTTATCATTCCCATTTTACAAATGAAGAAACTGAGACTTGAATGTGATGTCCAGGATCACACGGCTTTGAATGTGAAGCGAACAGGATTACTGGGTTTACTGGCACGTGGCCATACTCTTCCAATAACATCAAGCTGATTTCTGATCACCGGGCGAGCCGAGGTTCTGGAGGCATTGCTTTCCGCGAGCTGTCATCAATGTGCGGGCTTGTCATCGTGTCCCCCTGGAGTTATCGGAGTGTGAAGGGGTAAGCCGCACTGGAAGCACGATAGAGGGGGGCAAGAATGCAGAGTCCCAGGCCCGGTTCTGTACCTTCAGACCCCATGGGGCCAGGGAGTAGCTGAGAATGTGCATTCTGAAACTTCCCTGGGGAAACAGACCAGCTCCTCGCTGAGACACTCCCACAAGGCAATCTCGAGAGTCTGCCCAAGGTCGAATATTCATTTCCAGAGATTTAGTTTTATGAGACAGGCTAGCCGTGATTAAATTCTGAGTGTCTCCTGTGCTACAAAGAGGGTACCGGCTTGGCCTCTCATTTCTTTCTTGGTTTTATAAGAACAGCCTTTGACTCTCATCCTGGGGACAGCAGGAGGAATGAGGGACAGAAGGAGACGAAGTGGAGGGTTAAGTGAGAGAAATGTTGTTCTGAGAAGAAAGCGGAGGAGAGAGAGATGAAAGCGGCGGGCGGAAGCCGGGGGATTTTCCAGTTACCATCATCACAGAAGAGAAATGAGTTTTTAAAAAATTATTCTCGGTTCTGTGAGCTCTCCGGGTCTGAATGGTGTGGGTGGTCGCTTTTGCATCCTCACACAGGTTTATAAGCAACAGGCCCTGGGGACACAGGTCTCGAGCCACATCTGGACGCATACCATGTTTAGCATACCCAGAGCAAAACAGCCACGTAACGCCAAAAGGCAAAAGGCTCCTCTTCGACGGGCATTCCATACTAGCCACCGTCAGGCTCTAAGTGGCTGCCCCCACGCCAGATAGCTCCCGAATCCCCATGCCCCGAGGCTACTGGCTTCTCCGTCTTCCAATGTCTCCCTGACTCTGCCCCTTGTTGCTCAGAGCCAGCCGCGGCTCACGGCCTCCAAAGCCTTCCTGATCAGCCGAGCTCTGAAAAACCTCCCCCTTGTGCTCATTCTTCGACCCCCTACTAAGCTCTTATAAATGAAGAACAGAGGTCAGGACTGGGTTCAGGAGCTTAACCTTGCCTTTTCAAATATGTCTCAATATCCTTGAAGGTCAGGGCCAAGGAGAAACTTTGTAGCCATGACCCCCAAACCTAGCTGATCATCAGCATTACCTGGGAGTGTGGAAACAGATGCCCAGGTCCCAGCCCAGACCTGCTGCCTCAGAATTTTAGATGTACAAGCCCAGGAATCTATTTTTCAAAAGTTCCCTGGATGATTCTGCTGAATAGTCATAACAAAGAACCGCTGCCCTCCAGCATCTATTTAGCACAATGTGAAACACCTGGACCATTTCTTAGACTGTTTGTTTCTTAATGATTGATGAATCAATCCAGCAGCAACTCACATTTCCGCAGGCCGGTCACACCTGCTGTGGAATTAGAAATGCGGTGCCACCGGCCAAGGTTCTGGAAGCCAAGGAGAGCCCACCCATCCTGCACCCAATCCCCACCCAATCCTGGACCACATGCCCAGTGCACACTGGGTGTCCCACATGAGCTCATGGTAGCCCATCCTCTTGGTGGCTGTAGGATGGTCTTCCCAGATTATCCTCAGCAAGTCTAGGGGGCAGCCCACTCATGGGGCACCCATTGCCCCTCCAGAACCAGCTGCGTGACTCAGCACCAGGGTAGCTGCTGGACGAGCATGTCACTCATCCTCAGAAGCCATGACAGCGAGGCCTGCTGCAGCTTTGTCTGTCTTGCCTGCTAAGTCAAGGGTGTCTGCTCCATATGGCAACGCATAATTCACAGCACAATTTACTTCCTGCTTATATGGCCTGTGCTGTACAAAGCTTCCATTTGCATATTTATTAATTTACAAACTTAATGCCATTTTCTTAGTCACTTACAGGATGTGTCGCTGGTCCCTGTCTTTGAATTAATTTTAATCTAAGGTGGAAACATTTGTTAAGGGAGTTGGCTCCTGCCAAAGTCATCAAATGCATTTACTGAGAGCCTAACTACGTGAGGCTCCAAGAAAATTGATGGCGCAGGATGTGCGTCTCCAAGAACATCGCTGTAATGACACAGTATTTCTGTTTTATGACAAGGAAACGGAGACTCAGAGAGACCTGGTAACTGGTCCACTGTCTCATAGCTAAGCTAGCAAGCGGCAAAGCCTTGGATGAACACAAAAGTCGAGAAACAGGGTTTTCATGTGCACTGATTTCCATAGGGGAGGAGGCCATTCTTCTGCATAATTAATATTATTTTTCGGAGTGAGTACTTAACACACTGGGTACTCAACGCTCACAGAGATTCTTGCTGCTTAACACAACATTTTAGATAGACAGGAGTGGCGGGTGCTCATTGGGGATCTTATTCCACCTGTTAGGAGCAGACTTACTCAAGAAAAGAAATGTTTTGGTCAACTTTCCCATCTGGAGGCACTGAAAATTTTTCAGCAGGAAAGCAAGTCCATTTTCATTTTTTTAAAAATGTCCTGCCTTAACCCTCTCTGCCCCTCAAGCCACTAGCCTAAGCCCCCTCCCCTCTATCACCTAACTTCCTGAAGGTATGGTTGCCCAAAGTTCCTATGCCCCGCCCTTCCCCCAAGGATTCCTCAGTCTGTGGCAATATGATCTTTATCTCATCAATAACAAGGGCATAGACACCACCTCAGCCACCAGTGTCTTTCTCCCTGTCTCTAGATGAGATCTCTCCGTGGAACTTGTTCCCTTTAAGCACTCTTTCCTTGAAGCCTAAGCCGCAACGCCGTTAAGAAACGAGCAGTGTAAGAAATGGCGCAGGTGTTTCACCTCGCGCTTCACAGATGCCGGAGGGCAGCAGTTCTCCGTTTTGACTGTTCAGACTACGCTTTGCCCTTGAGCCCCACTTCGGTTGGCACCTCTCTTTCTAAAGAGGGATCATGGCAGGATGAAAAGTATCTTCGCCTCCACCCGCGTCGAAGGACAGATTTAATTTAGGGCTCCTAGAACCAAACATGAAGCAAAGAGAGAATCCCCAAAACGTAAAAATTTAATTGAGAAAACGCCTAAAGAAGCCAAGCTTTACCCTTATCCCCGAAATCCATTCCTCCATGCATTTGTCTCTCCATTCAGCAAATATTTACTGAGTGTCTGTGCGTCGTCGTCGGCTCCCTCTGTGCCTCAGTTATCTTTGCCTTTGACCCAGATCAGCAAGGATGATGAAGCCTTGAGCTCCCCCTAGAGGCCAACAGCAATGGCGAGGAAGGGAAAGCGGTAAGTCTCAGCAGGTCAATATAAATGACAGCTATTAGATCCACAGTGAGACGCACAACACGCCGAGAAATGAAGGGAGCACCCCCAGGGGCATCAGCCCAGGAGGCCCGTTCGCAATCCATTCGCAGGCAGAAGGGTGTTGTAAAGATATTTGAGGAAAGCTGTGAATTGTGATTTCAGCCTTTGAAGACACGCTGGAGAAAGGGAGAAAGAATATTGCCCCCTTCTGAGGTTCTGCTTTCTGCTGTTGTGTGCACTATGTTTTGAATCCATAAAACATAATTCAAATGCTTGCTGCTTTTAATTCCCACAATAAAACTGCTGGCCAGGTATTATTTTCCTTATTTTATAGCTGAGAAAATCAAGGTCCCAAGTTTACACTAAAAATAGGTGTGATCTGGAACCTGAACCCTAAATTATTAAACTCCAAAGCCTTTGTCTTTACTATGCTATGTTTGAGGGAAGACAAGTCTTAGCTGTCGCTACTGCTTGGCATTGTGCAGTGTATGTTCGATAAGCTGATACAGACATTCTCATTGCCTTAACCACCATCCTGGCCTCTGTGTGCTGAGAGCTTTATCTATATTACCTCAGTCTTTACAGCAAAGCTGTCACATGAGTGAATATTGCCCTTATCCCCTTTCCAGAATACTGACTTACCCAAGGTCATAGCTAGGAAGTAGCGAAGGTAAATTTGAATGCAAGACATGACCCACAGCAGGGGTTGGTAAATATTTTCTTTAAAGAGCTTTGGAGTGTAGTGGGAAAGCGGCTGGAGACGGTACATAAACAGTGGACCTAATTGCTTCCCAATAAAACTTCATTTATAAAAACCGGCAAAGGGCTGGATTTGGGCTGCTGGTCACAGCTGGCCTCCCCCTATGCTAGACTCTTCTTTGAATAAGAGATAGTCCAGAAGAGGGGGGACCCAGAAGGGCCCCACAAGCAGTGAACTCACGCATTTCAGGCACGGACACCTGATGCACAAAGGCACGAAGGTGACAATGTGTTTGGAAGTGGTGAATATAGGGTAGAGGTGTCCCTGCCTGGACAGGTGGACTGCATGCCTAAAGGAGGGACAGGCTGCAAGGGGAAGGAGCCACGTGGGGAGGACACTGTAAAACACTCTCAGGAGTGATGAAGGTCCAAAGATTAGCCGATTTTAGATAGGGGAGTGACCTGGTCATCTTAGAAAATGCCCTCTGGGTGGAGGCAAGCGTAAGGAGCCCTGAGATTGGGGCTGGGAAGGCCAGCTGACAGGCATGACAACCATGCAGAGAGGAGTTAACGGTGCTGTCAATGTCCATCGAAGGATGAATGGTCCATCCATACAATGGAATAGCACTCAGCCTTAAAAGAGAAGGAAATCTTGACACATGCCGCAACGGAGATGAGCCTTGAGGACATCGTGCTGCGTGAAATGAGCCAGTCACGGAAGGACAAGTACTGTTATGATTCCACTTACACTCTAGCGGGGAGGGGTAAATGAAGAGTTACTGTGTAAAGGGTACAGAGTTTTAGTTTTGCAAGATGAGAAAAGTTCTGGAGAATCTGTTGCACAACAATGTGAATATATCAACACTACAGAACAACAGAACGTACTAAAATGGTGAAGAGGGTGCCTTCTGTGTTTTGTGCGTGCGTTTACAATTAAAAATAAAATAAAAGAGCTAATGGGGTTGTAAACTGTGCCGGCAGCAGAGGGGAAGGTGAAGAGGGGCAGCCCCGAGAGAAGCGGGAATGGAGAGGCAGAAGAGAAAGACGATTCAGCCCGAGGCAGGCACGCGCTCTCTTTCAGAAGCAGCACGGAGCCTCCTGCTGGCCTGGCTCCTTGGCTCCTTCCTTCTCCGCACTCCTGCCTTCCGGCGTCATTAGGCTCCCATCACTGTGAATAGTGTCCTAACACTCCGGCCTGGGCTGTCAGCCGTGGGGCTGGGCTCCTCTCGCCCGAGTCCACTCGGTGTGGCGTCTCTTGCCATATGGTGGGCCACCCTGTTCATTCATCATGCCTCCTGAAAAGTCTCTTAATTACATTATGTTCACAATCCATAAAACATAATTAAAATATGTAAATCCATTATATTCTTTAATGAGCACATTGAGACCTCAAAATTTTAAATTAGATATAAAATTGATGTGGACCTACTACTATTGATTACTCGTGGTAATAAATCACACTCAATTTGGATTGAGATAGCTTCCCTCCTCCCACTGGATTTTTTTTTTTCCTCTTAGCATTTCCTATGACTGTTGGAAGTGACGAGTGCTCTTTTGAGGGTGGTCATGCCTGGCTTGCTGTAAGCCGACAATGCCAGTAGCAAGGGCAATGACTAAAATTTGTGCTGGTGCCCGGGAGTTCGCAAGGGCTTGCACAAAACACTTTCTCATTTACGCTTCAGCAATATTTTGTTTTCATTTCAATTTAAATATACTGATTTTTCATTCCTGTGGAAAATATCAGAAGCATCACGAGGCCTTGTCTCTCTCTGTCCTCATTGGCTGCCCGTCCCCTGGCCACATCTCAAACTCCCACTCAAGCGATTCACTCGCCAGACACCTATTATTGCTGCAGGGCTCCACGTCTCTGCGCAGGCTGGTCCCTCTCTGCAGGAGAAAGTGTCCTTTTCTCATCTGTCTGTGAACTCCGTACGAATTGCCAAGCCCGGTTCAAGGATTTCCTTCCCCGAGCCACGCTGACAATGTTAGTGGCTCTTCCTCAAGGCCTGCCGCACCTCTCTACTTTCTACGAATGCCTTCCATGGGCACCATTTTTATGGGCACTATCATTTTTTTTCATCGGAACCTCATAATGGCCATGTCAGACAGTCATTAAGGTATCACCCTCGTTTTATAGGCCATATGTTTGTAGAGCTCATAAAGGTTAATGAGTTGTCCAAGGCCTTGAAGCCCACAGGCAGGGCGTCTGCCAGGGCCCAGGCACTCAAAAGCCCGGGCCTTGCTCCGTCAGCTAGAGAAGCTCCCTCCTTCTTGCAAACCTTTTCCAAAGGGCCTCTCTCTCGCCACCACTCCCACACATCTGCTATCAATATGCTACAGAAGCTTTAATAAAGTACATTCTTCCCCTTTTGATTCCGTTTCTTCCCACTGTAGCCTAAGGGTTGACTTTTATTTTCACAGGCTTAAAGTTGGTTTCACAGTTCACGCCAGAAGTTAAGCACACAGCTTTAGAGCCACACAGAGCCTGAGCTTGGATTCCCATTTACCCACTGACAAAATGTGCGCCCTTGGCCAGTGTGTCGAACCTCCAGTCCTGGTACCTTCATCTCTAAATGGGAATAAACAACAGGGGCGACCTCAAAGGTAGGGGGCTTCTGTGAAACAACCCGTGCAAAATGCTTGCCTCTTTGTCCACGATCACTCCTCGTTCTCTTTAATAATTATTGCCATGGTTGTCCATATCAGTATTCCTAAGCTAGGAAATCCTCTCTCTTTGTTGGATGGGGCTTTTAAGTATTTTTTTTAACATTTCTGCAACTAGGCAGTGGAGAGAACCACAATGGCAACCCACCAAGGGAGGTTTTCCCCGAACACCAGAGATGTGCTGTGCTGGGATACATCTGGAAGGAGTTCAAGAGATTAATTTGAAAGTCAAATTCCTTGTTTTCCGAGGTCCAAAATCTGAATCCCAAGAAGGTAATGATTCTCTCATTCTTTATTTCTCTTGATAAACATCCATGAATTGCCTACCATGTATTAATTGGTTATCAATCTAAGTCCCAAGGTAAGCGAAGAAAAACCTATTTAATCTAAAATATCTTAAGTAGGACCTTAATAGGTCACCATCCAGGTCACTTATGTATCCCTAGTGCCTACCATAGAGCCTGGCACACAGTACCAACTTAATAAACATTTATTGAATAATGGTAGAATGACCATTCCTACTGCATTGAACATTTCATAGTAACGTTATTTCTTTGAGATAAATTCCAACTCAGATCACCAAAATTATGCCTTAAAAATGAGGTTCTAAATTGTCAGCGTCCTGCAGGGTCACCTGGAGCATCTGTTAGCCATCGATACCTAGGCACTGCCCACCCCCGCCGAACTTCTGAGTCGGTAGGTCTGGGCCAGGCCTGGGTATTTGCACGTCTTACACATTCCCCAGTGATGCTGATGCTGCTGCACCAGTGACCTCACAGCTAAGGACCCACTGGCCTCAAGGCTGGATGGAAGGAGCCTGGGTCCCTGTATCGCTGAGCCCACCATGGACCATGAGGGAGAAACCAACCTCATAATGTTAAACCACCGAGAGTCAGAGCAGATCTATTACTGAAGCCAGAATGACCCAACTTACACAGAATTAAAGGTAGTTGTTTCTGTGAAAAAGAGAAAGGTATAATACATTTAGTCTCCTGAGGATTGTCCCTTGGCTTTAAATAGGGTATACTCCACACACCCTAACTTCCTTCCCTCCCACAAGTTTCCCATCAGCCCCCATACTCTCTAAATGTTAGGTCCACCACTCTCAAAGGTACATGGAAGAAAGAGACCAAGAGTGAGGCCACCCCAACCATCTGATTTTATATCTAAATTTTCAGAGGGCCAAAGGAGAGCCTTCTGAAAGTCCAGATACAAAATCAGATTATAATGAACCCAAATAGCTCATTAATTCTTTAAGAGAGATTTGCTGAGTGCCAGCTGTGGATAGGCACTGTTCTAGGAAGTGTAGACACAGTGATGAACAAGGTGGCTGGAGGTTCAGAGCAAAGACACATGGGGTTTTCCTCTGGGTACTGACGTTTCCCAGAGGGAAACAAGATATAGCCCTGATCTCAATGAATGGGTTAACAATTTCAAGACATTAGAATTCTGTTTTCAACCAGAAGGGGTAATTGTTGGTCAGTGTGGAAAAGAGTCAGGGGGTTATCCTTTGGCCTTGGTGACACCCCGAGAGGGAGGGGGCACTAGAGTCCCTTTGTCTCATCTTATTAGGGAGAGGTGTTCCTTAACCTGTCTTAGCTGAAAAACCATCTTCTGTGCAGCTGCATACTAGGGCACAGGAGCCGATATGCTGAGATAAGTACCCCATCCTTGCTATGAGTTAGGTTTGCCGATGGAAAGTAACATGAGCTCTCTGGTTGTAGACCAGTCTAGCAAGAGTTGGATTAATGTGAGGCTCTCTGAAGATGGAATCCCCTCACAGCACACTGATGAAAAGGAAAGTTTCTAGGCTTGCTCAGAATGATGGGCTGTTTCACAGGCCGTGACCCCATTTGAAGCCTCATGATACCCAAGTAGCCCTAATTCCCTGTTAACTTTCCACTTTTACCACATGCTTTCTTTTAAACATGGACCCAAATGAGTTGCAGTTTTGCTCTTTTCAGACTTTGTGTGCTTGTCCCTCTGTCTGCGAATGTCCTCTGGCTTAGCCACCTGTTACACTCCCACATTTCCTAAAAGTCCAGTTCAAATAGCCCCTCTTCGTGATGACTCTTCTTGTTATGCCTTCTTCTTCTGAATTTTCACTGTACTTTGGACATGCCTTTGTTTCTAATGACCTATTAATGACCTATTGAATACAGGCCCTGAGGTTGCTATTATGTATTTGATCCTAATAGAAACTCCTCAGTGATAAACGCTGTTATCTGTATACCACAACTTCACATGATGGATTTAAGCCTCAGAAAATTTAAGCCCAAGTTCATAGTCAGTGTGTTTCCTGTACTAGGATTCTAACTGAGATGTGTCAATTGCGAAAGTCACCCTATAGTCATAGCTCTCTACTATTTATTTACTTGTCTGCTCCTTCATTAGACTGTCAGGTGCTATAGGACCCGTGTCACTGATTGCATAGGACGTGCTATGTGTGTGTTGAATGAATGAGTGGGTGGACGGATGAATAAATGAATGAATGAATGAATGACTTTTTCACATGTCAGGGCTATGGGCGTGTTAAACAGATTTTGTACAAATATTTTACTATCTTTAGCTTCTCCCTTGCTTAAGTGGTATCATCTGTTTTTCCCCTCCATTCCATATAAACGATTCCAGTGAGATATTCATGGCAAGATGCTCCTCCTCGTCCCTTTAGGGGATTGTCCAACCACACAATGCTAATTTCATGCAACTTAAATGGTCCGGACATTTAGCTAACCTCTCTCATTTAAACTGCGGTAAGAATCCAAGATGTGTTTGTTTAAGAGACAGAAGGAGACAGCCTCTAATCTACACATGATTTCTTCTCAACTGTTCTCTCTCTAGGATGGCAGATGGTTCACAGGCCCATCCTGTGAATGTTATGACACTCGATGCACAAGAAGAGTCTAGTGGGGAAGAAAGAGAGAAGAAGATAAAATTGGGGACAATTACCATTTGTTTATACTTCAAATCCCACTTGCAGGAGGAGTTGCAGCTCAAAAATGGAGGGTAGAAACCGGGTGGGGAAAGCCAGTTAAGAACAAGATAAAATCTGGAGGATTAGGCAAATATAGTTAACTAACAGCAAAGATGTTTATTTCATGCAGGTACAGACCTCCTTTCTTTGAATATGCTTACTGTTTAAATGTCAGGGCTTCTCTAAGGCACTCTCTATTTCTTGCATGAAAATTTCAGTTAAATAAAATTATTATTAAAAATTTTTACAACAAATATGACAAATGATTAATGTCCTTAATAGTCATTTACCTTCTACAGAACAGCTCAATAATTTAACAAAAAATACTTAGGTCTTCCCACAAAACAAAAAGAAATCAAATAATTCTTTAAAAACTTTTAAAACAATGTACAGCCACACCAGAAATGGGGGAAAAGATTTTTCAGCAGAGTAAGAGGCCATTTTTCTTGCAAATTAGCAATGACACAAAAATGATGATCCGCATTTTAGTAAATATATGATGCAATGTGCAGCCTCATCTACTGCTGGTGAGGATGCGAGTTGATTCTACCTTTTTGCAAATACCTGTAAAGAATATTAAACTACACATAAACATTATTTCTGAATTCTAGTCCTCAAAATTCTATATTGAAGAAATAATTCGAGATGAGAAAGGGAGGGAAAGTTTATACAGAATAATGCTCATCACAGTATTGTTATTAATAAGGTAAATTCAGGAGCCAATCAAACGCCTCCTAATCCTGGAAGCATGGTTCAGTCCAGTGCAATCCTATAATAAAATGCTCTGTCTTTCACTCATTACCTTTGTTTACATGTAGAGGTGAGATAAATATCCATGTAGATTTTCTCCTAGTTATTTTGTGTTCTCATTTCTTCCATTTAACCCTTTATTCTACATAGAATTTCTTTTGATTGAGATGTGAAGAGTCAGAGGATATGGGCCTAAATTCTGTCTTTACCACCCACCGTGATACTTTTGGCAAATAATTTAATCTCTCTGGGTTTTAGTTAACTGGCCCATGGAAAGCAAAAACGACCACTTTTATCTTGCAGACTGGCTGTGAATCTAGAGTGTCTGCAGAGAGAAATAGTGATCGTTGTTTAAGGGGGCAACTGGGCTCAGGGGTGAGGGGAGTCGAGAGTAACAACTGGAATAGCAGGGAAAATCTTCCTGGAAAAGACAACCCTGAATCGAATACTAAAAATAAGGAACAAGAGACTCCTACTTTCAGCCACGAGGGAGTAACAGGGACTAGAGTTCCGATCTAGTCTAGGAAATCAGATGAAATGAACCAGGAGTTTTCAGAAATTGAACAACAGGCAGCACAGGCAGTGATCCCTCCAAGAAAGGAAATAAATGAGGTGAGCCTTCTGCATACCCCAGTTCACTGCCTACAGAGAGGTTCATTGGCTAAGCACATGGATGGGGATAAAACATAGCCAGGTGGCCTCCCGGGACTGAGGAGACAGAATGTGGAGTCTGGGTTGCGGGTGAGAGACCAGAATTTGCATAGAAAGGCACCGGAGGGGAGAAAGCAAAGCCAGAGAGATGCAGAGGCCAGCAGTGGGCTGTTCTTATGCCTTTGACTGAGCGCTGATCTGCACACGTGTATGAGGAACCCAACCGGGCTGGGAGAGAACCTCTGGCAAGTCGGCAGAGTAACTCCCAGGAATCACAAGGGCTGGATGTAATTCATATTCCCACCATTCAGAGTACAAAGATCTTCCAACACACTGAACAGAGAGTGTAGCCCTCAGGATCGTGTTACTGTCACTGGAAAAGGACCAGGCCTGAAGTAAGTCTGCCTCAGGCCATCCTGTGGTATGTAGGCTCTGGCCTTCGTGCAGGAAAGAGTTCACAACACCAGTCTGCCTGATTTAGATAATATGTTTATTAAAGTTGAGGACAGTGAGACAAAGGAAGAGCTTAGGGTAGAAGGAGAGCCGGGAGAGAGGCTGGGCGGTGCTCTGCTCCGGCCCCCTAGGAAAGTCACAGGACAGGGGCGAGCCAAGGTCAGGCTGCTGTTAGCTCACTGGGACGGGAAGGTCACGGTGAGAGCAGTGAGTCAAAGCGGGGCTGCTTTTAGCTCACTGGGAGGTCAGAGAAGAGGGGGCCTTGGAGGTCATCCTTGGAGGATCAGAGGTTAGCTTGGGACGAGCTGCTGCCACCCATT
The DNA here is from genome assembly GCA_004026545.1 of Mormoops blainvillei. Lineage (NCBI taxonomy): Eukaryota > Metazoa > Chordata > Mammalia > Chiroptera > Mormoopidae > Mormoops > Mormoops blainvillei. The sequence continues at coordinate 13,628 of PVJD01012719.1, read as the reverse complement.
TCTCTCCTAGTTGCAAGTCTTATGGGGACCCTTAGAGTTTAGGAGAGAAAAAGTAAAGGATGTGTGCCTGAGAGGGAAGGAAGGCATGGGCATGCTCCGAAGAGAGAGCCAGCTGGCGTCCTGTGTCTTCAGGGTTTTTCTCCCTCCTCTGTGGGTGAGATTCTAGGGGAGGTCTTTGGGGTAGGTCTTAACAGAATATTCATTAGTTTTCCAGGTGTGGCCTTCAGTATGTTGATTCATCAAAATAAGCACACAGGGGAGTGTGGGATTATTCTCTGGTCAGCTTCACTGTTTTATTTTGATCTTAGGTCTGGCTGGTTCTTATCAGGTTTTCTGTTATTTGTTCTCCAGACTTCATCCATCCTTGGGTTTGGCTGGCACAAATGGTACTGACTGGGTCTCTGTTACCATTACCTACCTCCTGAACCAGGGCAATTTAAGCTTCTTATTCTCTGGTTAGGGAAGAGAAATGTAAACCATTTGCTCTCAAGTGTCCTTGGGTTAGGGGAGATAAGGTCCCCTCCACTATGTAAGGATACAGTGAGAAGATGGCCCTCTATGAACCAGGGAGTGGGTCCTCACCAGACACTGAAACATCTGGAACCTTGAGAAGTAAATGCTTGTTGTTCAAGACACCAGTGTATGGTATTTTTGTTAAAGCAGTCCAAATAGACTAAATGTGGGGCAAAAATATCCTGGACTAAAGGTTGCATAGACCTGCCTCAGAAAGTTGATGCCTCAAAATTTTTAAATAATTCCAAGTAATTAATTTTGTATCAGATCAGAGCACAAAATATTTAAAGAGATATTATGGGGATGCAAAGTTTTGTTCCACATTCAAATAAATGTAATCCAACAAAGCAACAGAATAAAAAAGAAAAACTACATGATTACATAAATGATAAAGAATTTGATCATTCAACATTCATCAATGAGTTAAAAAAACTGATTTCTAAGCTTTAGCAAAGTAGGCCTGGCAGGGAACTTTCTCACCTGATAAAGGGCCTCTAGAAACATGCAATGATTTCACCCTAAGACTGGGACCCAGGCGAGATGACTGCTCTCACCACGCTTACTCAACACAGAGCGAGAGGTCCCAGGCAGCACGACAAGGAGAGAAAGTGAAATAAATGCAGATAGACTGGAAATGAAGTAAAACTGTCTCTATAGGTTACATTATTATCTGTATAGAAATCCTGGGGAACCTGAAAAAAAAAATTCTAGAACTAAAAAGTCAGTTTAGCAAGTTTGTAAAAAAAAAAAAAAAGGTCCAATGCTCAAAAATCAATTATATTTTAATAACAAGCAGTGAACAATTGAAAATTTAAAAGGAGTAGAATTTACAAAAGCAGCCAACAAGAGATATATTCAGGTCTAAGTTTAACAAAATGTGCATAATATCTGATACAGAACACTAATAAAATAAATCAAAGAAAACGTAAATAAATGTGGAGACATATCTTATTCATGGATTGAAAGGCCCAATATTGTTAAGATGTTAATGCTACTCAAACAGATCTCCAGATTTAATGTCAAAGTTCCAACAGGATTTTAGAAACTCATCAGCTGATTCTAAAATGTATGAAGGTAAAGGACTTAGAATGGCCAAAAAACTTTTGAACTAGAAGAACAACATTGAAAATGTTATACCTCATTTTTACATTTGTTATAAATCTAGAGTAATTAAGACCATGATGTTGACACAGAGACAAAGATTAATGGGACAGAATACAGTGTCCATAAGTAGGCCCACATGTATATGACCAATTTATATTCAACACAGGTGTCAAGACAATTTAACAAATGTTTCTGAAACAATTGCATAAACATGTGCAAAAAACTGAACCTCAACCATTACCTCACACCACATAGAAAAATAAACTCAAAATCAATCACAGACTTAAATAAAACATAGAGAAAATCTCAGTGACCATGAATTAAACAAAGATTTCTCTATCGGACACAAAATGCATGAACTATTAAAGAAAATGTGGAGAAAATATTAATAAGCACACATTAAACAAAAATTTCTCTATCAGGCACAAAATGTATACACTGTTAAAGAAAAAAATATGATAAATCAGATTTCATCAACATTAAACTCTTGCTTTTCAAATGATACTCTTCTGTGGGTATATAAGATATTAATGTTAGAAGAAGCTGGGTGACACGTATACAGAGCTCTTCGCACAATTTTTGTGTTTTTCCTGTATGTAATTTCAAAATATAAAGTGAAAATAAAAATATTGTTTGTAAAAATTAAAAGCATACCACAAACTAGAAAAAGTATTTGAAAAAATATACATCGTATAAAGAACTTGTCCCCAGAATATATAAAGAACCCTTACAAACTAATAATAAAAATACAACCTGTTTTATTTAAATGTAAAAATATTTGAACAGATACTTCATCAAAGTATACATATAGTTAATAAGGACATGAAAAATGCCCAGCCTCATTAGTCATTTGGGAAATCTAAACTAAATCCACATTGAGATGCCACTACATACCTATGAGAATGGCCTTTTAAAAAGCCTGGTGAAGACCAAAAGCTGGCAAGATTGCGGAATAGCTATAACTCTCACATTGCTGTAGGAAATTCAAACTGATACAGCTGACATGAACAGCACTTGGGGTTCTGCTGCCCGCTGCCACGCTCTAGGCAAAAATTCCAGAGGCAAAGGTTTGGTGATCAAGAAAACGAGTCTTTGTCCAAAAGCAGTTACTTAAGCCTATCGAGCCACAGCTTTAATCGCTTAAACCTGTCAATGAAGGCTCAACTCTAACACCTGCGTTCTCCTAGCTTTTTCTCTTTTAGTTACCTTGTTTCTATAGGGTTAGTTTACAAACTGAAAACAACATAATATACAAAAACTACGCAATCTGGAAGAATGGCAGGCTTCTGCCTCAGAGCCTGTTCGCTCTAGAACACCCAGAGAGGAGCCCTGCCGCCCTCTGCAAGGCCAGCCTGGTCCTAGGCTGCGCGGGGAGTTCCTTTGCATACAAAATTCCATCCTTTGGGAAATGCAGGCAGATGCAGCACGATCATCCAGGCATCCTCGAGGGAGAAGAACCTGAGAGCCAGCCTGAGAGTGGGACTGAGAGACCCAGCCAGAGCCGGAGAGCTCTCCTTGAGCCAGAGAGCCAGCCCTCATTTTATTTCCGTTGGCTCTGGAGGCGTTCAGCTTCTCAGCCAGTCCTGTCCCAGACAGCCCACAACTGCCTCCGCAAACTCCTCCTCCGGCCCCTCCCTGCCTCTCCACCGTGATCTGCGCTATCGTAATCAGATCTCTCCGTATCACAGACACCCCGAAAAATAATTTGAGTTTCTTATGAAGTTAAATTTATATTTCTGATATGACCCAGCAATTTTACTCCTAGATATCTAAGAGAAATGAAACCAGAGGTTCACATAAAGACTGGTATGTGGCATAAAGACTGGTATGTGGACTTTCACAGGAGAGTTATTTGTAATAGCAGAAAACTAGAACCAAGCCAAATGTCCATCTCCTGATAAATGGAAAAACATATTGCGGTCTATCCATACAATGGGTTAAATAGGAACAAAGTAACTGAAACACGCAATAACATGGACAGATTTCCAAAGTTATACCTAAGTGGTAGAAGCTAGACACAGAAGGTTACATACTTTATGATTCCATTTGTAGTCTTTTTCATAAAATGCAAAACTATTATGATTAAAAAAAAGAAGGCATTGCCAAGAGCTAATGAGTCCTAGGAGCTGGAAGGAAATTGACTGTAAAGAGGCACAAGAGAATTTTTTGAGGTGATAGAAGCGTCCTATATAATGACGGTGGTGGTAGTGGCAACATGACTAGATACATTTGAAGAAACTCATCACCATGACTGGGTGGCTCAGTTCGTTGGAACATCGTCCCAAGCACCAAAACGCTGTGGGTTCAATCCCCAGTCAGGGCACGTACCTAGGTTGTGTGTTGGATCCCCAGCCGATGTTTCTCTCTCACATCAATCCTTCTCTTTCACTTCCTCTCCCTTCCTCTCTCTCTAAAATCAATAAACATACCCTTAGGTGAGGATTAAAAGAAAAACAGAAAAAACTCATCAAATCATACACTTTAAAATTAGTGAATTATATTTTATATAGATTATACCTCAATAAACCTGACTAAAAAATAGGACAAACAAGATAAACTTTAAGGAAAAATTTATTAAAAATGGAAGAACTATGGTCTCGCTGATACAATAAGAATTTTAAAAAGAAGAGGTGGGATTTAGACAGATGGAATGAAAAGCAGATAAATTCTTGGCCTCTCTCATTGTCTGTGAGTGAGTAGGGCTGCTAGGGGCGGCCTGGGGTTTTAAATGCAGTGAGATCCCCACCAAAGGCATCGCCCAAATGCTCACACCTTGTAACACCGGTTGTTCTCCAGCTTCTTACTTCCTCGCCTATTTTCACATTCTGTGTTCCCTTTAAATATTTAAATTTTCAGAATTCTCTCCTAGGAGATTACATATGTCTTGGCTTTCTAAAGAAACTTTCTGCCAAGTGGAATAAATGAACTGCACTTCCCAGATCTACACAGTCTCCAATTATCTAGTCCACTGTGGATTAGCATATACAGCTAACGTTGAGACGGGCTGCCCAACCCAAAGAACTCTAAACCCAGGTCTTGGCAGGTACACTTGACCATCCTCGGAAGTTTTATTCATTATGGGTTGACCCAAGAAGTGCAGGTTCCTGTATTTACCAAACTGGGGTACCATTCTAATGGTGGTGGGTGATTTGGAGTAGGTAATTGTTAGGTAACAATTAAGTCATAATTAGAGCCTACCTTAAGGTGTTCTTCCTTTGGTGCTACCCACCTGGCCTCCAAACCACTGTCAAATTTTCCTTTACCTGGAACACTGAGACCGTATCTTTGCATGAATAAGTGCCTTCTGAGACATGCTGTACTTCAGACAGACCACCTTTCCCAGCAAATACAGAATCTAAAAATATGTTCAGCCCAAAGGTCACACCCTGACCACAGATACAGAAAGACCACCACCAGCCCAGCTATACAATTCTTCTTTCACTAGAGTGGACTGAAATTTGTTGACATTAATGCTTTCCCCCACCAAGCCTGTGTTCCTGGTCCTTTAGGGTTACCTTCAGCAAGCTTATCCATCAAGATTCCTCCAGGCCCTCATCATTAACTAGACACCTGGAAAGGAAGAAACTACCCTTTGTGAAACTACGCTTGGCCCCAAAACTGCAGCACAGACCTGATCTCTTGAGTCTGAATTTATTTTAAAAATCTACATTCATTGCAATCTGAATCTTTGGGGAGTATAACTTTACTTCTAGATTAAAATATGTTCTGGCAGCAAAATCATATTCCAGATGATATATAGGACAACCAAATATTGAAAAAATTGTTTAGAGAAAAGCTGTTAACCCGGATTTGAGGGCTGGTTCTGCCACTCACTTGTTCAGAGACTTTGAAAAAATGATTAAATATCTTGAAGCCTTGATTTACTCATATATAAAAAATAAACCAACTCAGTAGGATAATTGCGAGGATTAAATGAGAAATTTTAGGCAAATGTGTTTTCCTTGAGTATAGTAAGAGCTAAAAACACCCTTAAATGCACACTTATGCCTGTCAAACGCTTCAATACTTTTGGGCTCCAGTATGCTATTGATGATTTTTCTGTGACTTTTTAGCTTTCTCAGCTATTATTTCTTTGATAATGTTCTACTTACAAGATTTAATGAGAAGGAGGAATTAGTTCAAATCTTCCTAAACCTTCTTCATCATCATTAACTCATAAAGTTCAAAATATGTGAATTCAGCCAAGAAAAGTTACCATATCCTCTCCTCACGGGGAATTCAAATGTTCCCTGAGACATTTATAAAGGAGATTTTAAAGGAAGGCCAGCTTTCCCTTCCCATGGTGAAGTATAACTGCCTGTTTCTCCTCTCCTTTTCCACAGAGACCCTTAATGGGTCTTCTCGAGAATTATCTTTCAATTCTCTTAATAACCAAAAGTCCAGGCCACCTTGATTCAGCGAGGCCGAGAAAGCCACCCTATTCTAGGTGGCCTAGAGCCTGCCCTCACTGGGTAACTCCCCAAATAAACCGACACTCATGACCAAAAATAAGGCAAAACCAAGAGTAATGACAAAATGTGTTTGCACAAGAAATTATGTATTATTTTTACAATATGAAAATTACAATAATCCTCAGCTTGTGTGAGGAATCTCATCTCAGCCACAGCTAAACACAGCTGTGCATTCTGTTCTGACACTTGAACCACTAGGACAAACATCACATTGTCTGTCCTTATTCTACTTAAGTTTTGTCTGGGTCCAATGATTTCTGCAATCCAATCTGGTTATAAAAACCTGAGGCTCTCTCAGAGGAATATTAAGTCAAATTCAGGTTCTTTTCATTCTCTCAGCACTTACCCACTTCAGATTCTCTCGGGGCCTCTCTCCATGACCAGGCCCAGCTAACTCTAAAGACTGGGAGCATTTCGCCCTCCTCCATAACCACTGCTGCTCAGTAAGGAGAGAAAGGGAGCACACCCAGCTCCCATGGACAATGGGCGCACCACCCTCCGCTGAACTAGCTCCCTCCGAGGCATCTCCCATAGCTTCCGGACAGGCAGGCCGTTTTGTTCCTAACATGGAGGCAGGCTGACGTACCACACTAAGAACCAGGGCCCTTTAGAATTTGGTATTTGGGTGTTTAACAATACACTCTCAAAATCACAGTTTCCACTATACTCCCTTCCATATTCCACCAATTGAGAGGGACAGGAAAGAATCTTTTATCTTCATGGCGCACCTATTTTTATATTTTTGAGGCTTTTAACATACTAGTTTCAGGACAGCTTCTCATTCTAAAAGCGCTGTAAGTCTAACTACCAATGGCCAAGTGTAACTGCCAGTTCACTCTGTATGTTTCACGTATAGGGCAGCTCCTCAAAGTCTCCCTCTTGTTAGGGCTTTTTTTTTTTTTTTTGTATTTTTTTAATTAAGATTCTTTTGTCTATTCAGCATTTTTTATGACTCCATGTGAATTTTAGCATTTTTATTCTATTTATGAAAAAAATGCCATTACATTTTGATAGGTAGTGTGAATATTTTAACTTTGGGTACTGTGAATATTTTAACAATGTTAAATTTTCTAATCCTCGAACAGAAAGCATTTTTCCATTTATGTGTATCTTTTTAAATTTCTTTCAGCAATATTTTGTAGTTTTCATTGTAAAAGTATTTTACCTCCTTTGTTAAGTATATACCTAAGTATTTTTTGATGCTATTGTAAATGGGATTATTTTGCTAATATCCACTTTAGATTGTTCATTGTTAGTATATTGAAACACAACTGACTTTTGCTTGTTGATGTTAGATACTGCAACTTTGCTGGATTCATTTATGAGTTCTAACAGTTTTTTTTTTTTTTAAATGTGGAAACTTAGGAGTTATGTCATTTGTAAACAGATAATTTCAATTTTTCACTTCCAATTTATATGCCTTTACTATTTTTCTTGCCTGATTATTCTGGCTAGGACTTCCAGCACTAGGCGAAATAGATGTAGCAATGTAGGTGTATCCCTGCCTTGAACTGGATTCACATTTTTCATGTTTTCACCATTGTACACAATGTTAGCTATGGGATTTTCATACATGGCCTTTATTATGTTGAGGTCATTTTCTCCTATTCTTAGTTTGTTGAGTGATTTAATTATGAAAGTGTTGGATTTTGTCAAATGCTTTTCCTGCATCATTTGAGGAGATCTTGTAACTTTTGTCCTTCATTCTGTTAATGTGGTGGGTATATTATGTTGATTGATTTTCATATGTTGAATCATTTTTGTTCTCCAGAAATAAATCCTACTGGGTCATAGTATATAATCCTTTTACTATGCTGCTGAATTCAGTTTGCTAGTATTTTGCTGAAGATTTTTTGCATCAATACCTATCATGGTTATTGGTTTGTAGTTTTGTTTTCTTAGTTTAGTTTACTTTATCACTCGTCTGTAGTTTTATTATCCATAGTGTCTTTGGCTTTGTACATGGTAATACTGACCTTATAAAATGAGTTTGGAGTGTCCCCTCCTCTTAACTTTTTAGAAGAGTTTGAGAATGATTTGTGTTAATTTTTCTTTAATGTTTGGTAAAATTCTCCAATAAAACTGTCTATCTGGTTCTGGATGTTTCTGTGTATAGTGGGGTTCGGGAGGAGCTGTTGATTACTGATTCAATATCCTTATTATAGGCTGCCTCGAAAAAATTTTTTTATGATTCAAGTTTGGTAGATTTTATGTTCTTATAAATTTATCTATTCCTTCTAGGTTACCCAATTTGTTGGTTTATAATTTTTTGTAGTAGTCTCTTATGATCCTGTTTTTATTTCTGTGGCATCTATTGTAATATCTCCTTTTTTGTGTCTGATTTTCTTACTTTAGTCTTCTCTTCATTTTTCTTAGTCAGTCTAGCTAAAGATCTATCAATTTTGTTTATTTTTTCAAAAAAACAAATCTTACTTTTGTTGATTTTTCTATTGTCTATTCTCTATGTATTTCTGTTCTAATCTTTAATACTTCCCTTTTTTATAACCTTAGGTTTAGTTTTTGTTTTATTCCCTGAACTATAAAATTAGGTTGTTTATTAGAGATTTATCTTCTTTTTTAATGTAGATGCTTCCCCGTTGGTATAGCTATTGCTATATCCCATAAGTTTGGATACATTTGTGTTTTCAGTTTCATTTGTGTAGAGGGATTTTTTAATTTCTCTTATGATTTCTTCTCTGACCCATTGATTGGTCAAGAATGTGTTGTTAAATTTCCACATATCTGTGAATTTTCTAGTTTTTCTTTTTTCTTATTGATTTAACACTTCATTCCATTGTGGTCAGAAAAGATACTTGGTATCATTTCAAATCTTCTCAAGTGTATTAAGAATTGTTCTGTGACCTAACAGGTGGTCTAAACTCTTCAGTTCAATGGTCCACGTGCCCTTGAGAGGAATATGTATCCTGGGTGTCCTGAACATGTCGGTGCAATTGTCTAGAGTGTTGTTCAAGTCCCGTTTCCTTATCGATTTTCTGTCTGGTCATTCTATACAATATTGAATGTGGGGCATTGAAATCTATCATTATTGTGTTACTGTCTATTTCTCCTTTCAGTTCTGTTAAGGTTTGCATCACATATCTGAGTGCTCTGTTGTTAGTTGTACACATGTTTATAATTATTATATATTCTTGGTGATTTGACCTTTTAGTCATTATACAGTATCCATTTTTGGCTTTTGTGAAACTTTTTGACTTAAAGTTCCTTAGGCCATGAGTATGGCCACCCCTGTTCCCCCTTGGTTGCTATTGTCAGGAATATCTTTTTCCATTCTTTCACTTGCAGTGTATGTGCATCCTTATATCTAAAGCAAATATCTTATACACAATTTACAGTTGGATCCTGGTTTTCTACCTATTCAGCCACTCTATTTCTTTTGATATGAGAGTTTAATCCATTTGCATTTAAGTAATTACTGATACAAAATGCCTTACTGTTGCCATTTTGTTCATTATTTTTTGTGTCTTATAGTTTTGCTCTTTATTTCCTCTCTTTCTGCCTTCTTGTTTCATTGACATTTTTGTAGTTACACGTTTGAGTCATTTCTCATTTTTTCGTAGCTGCATGAAAAAACTTATAATAATAGGTAAGATCCATACAGAAATAGCTCGGCCATTGTTAATATAACGAGAATGGTTTGCAAGACTTCGATGTAACCTGGCAGCCAAGGAGAGTGGACTGGAACGTGCACGTGTGAACAGTGACAACTTCACTGTACTAGTCAATGGGGGCGGTAGACACTGTTGAGTGAGCGTGTGCACTGTGTGGCATTGCATTCAGCAAGACTGAGAAAAGCAACAAACCTGCGTGAAATGGTGCATTAAGCTTGAACATAGTTCCACAGACTATTCGGATGATTCAGAAGGCTGCAGCTACAGGCAACTGGTGATTGGCAGCCTCATCACAACAACACACCTGCTCATGCCTCACATCTCATACAGAGTCTTTTGGTGAAACATCAAAACACCCAGCTGTCTCAGCCCTGCTACAGGCCAGATTTAGTGCCCTACAACTTCTGGGTTTTCCCAAAACCAAAATCACCTTTGAAGGAGAAGAGATTTCAGACTGTCAATGAGATTCAGGAAAATATGACAGGGGAAGCTGATGGCTATTCCAACAAAGGATTTTACAGTGTTTTGAACAGTGGAAGAAATGCTGGGAGAACTGAGTGAGGTTGCAAGTTGCCTATTTTGAAGGGCACTGAGGTGTCATTGTTCTGTGTACAATGTTTCTTGATCTTGTCTCTTCTTCAATAAATGTCTCAATTTTTCACAGTGCATGGATAGATACTTTCTGGACAGACCTCATATTTTAAACTAATAGCAATTTAAGTTTTGTTTTTCTGGGAAGATACTTAATTCCCCATTTTTGTAGGACTGGTTTGCCAGATACAGTATCCTTGGTTGGTAGATTTTTTTTTAAATTTCAGCACTTTGAATATTATTCCCCCATCTTCTGGTTTGCAGTGTTTCTGCTGTAGAATCAATGATCATCTTATAGCAGCTCTTTTGTACATAGTGTGTTGCTTTTCTCTTGCTAACTTCAAGATTCTCTCTTTGCCTTTGACTTTTGACATTTGATTATAGTGTATCTCAGTGTGAGTCTCTTTGGGTTAATTCCACCTGGAGCCTATTGAACTTCTTAAATTTGGATGTCCATTTCCATTTTCCTATTTGGATGCCTGTTCTGGTATAGAGTAAGACCTTTGTTCTTGAAACTTTATACTTTTCCAAATTCAAAAAATGGAGAAAATATTTGAGGGGGAGAACCTTTTTTGCTATAAAATACACATTAAAAAGTTCTTAGGTTATGGGCAGTAAAATCTGGGCTAAAATGATTGGCTCTGTAGAAAGCAAGGTGACCTTCATAATACATGGATCGCCACTTTTTCCCGTTGAAGGCCTAAGTAATAAATCGAAGAACCCTCTCAGAGAAAGAAAGAGAGAAGGAAGCCTGAAAGTAAAGACCAGCCTGGCCACAGACCAGTAAGACAGAAGCCTTAAGATGAGACAGCTGTGGGGATAAGACTACATGATGGCAGAGAAGGCTGTGAAATCTTAGAAACAGTGATGTACAAAATTTAGTTTTTTTAATTATATTTCATTGATTATTCTATTACAGTTGCCCCATATTTTTCCCCTTTGCCCCCTCCACTCAGCACCCCCCAGTCCCACAGGCAATCCTCACACCATCGTTCATGTCCAGGGTCATGCATACAAGTTTTTTGGCTATTCAGTTTCCTACACTGTACTTTACATCCCCATAGCTATTCTGTAACCACCTATTTGTTCTCCTTAATCTCCTCTCCTCTTCACCCGTTACCCCATAACCCCTCCCATCTGGCAACCATCCAAATGCTACCTATATCCATGATTCTATCTCTGTTCTTCTTGTTTGTTTAGTTTGTTTTTTAGATTCAAATGTTAATAGATATGTATTTATTGCCATTCAGTTGTTCGTAGTTTTGATCCTTTTTTCTTAAATAAGTCCCTTTAACATTTCATATAATAGTGGTTTGGTGAGGATGAACTCCTTTAGTTTTTTCTTGTCTGGGAAGCTCTTTATCTGACCTTCGATTCTAAATGATAGCTTTGCTGGGTAGAGCAGTCTTGGCTACAAGTCTCTGCTTTCCATAACTTTGAATATTTCTTGCCAATCGCTTCTAGCCTGCAAAGTTTCTTTTGAGAAATCAGCTGACAGTCTTATGAGAATGCCCTTATAGTCAACTAACTGCTTACCTCTTGCTGCTTTTAAGATTCTTTCTTTATCTTTAAACTTTGGCATTTCAATTATGATGTGTCATGGAGTGGGCCTCTTTCATCCATTTTGTTTAGGAATCTCTGTGCTTCCTTGACTTGCATGTCCATTTCCTTCACCAAATTAGGGAAGTTTTCTTTAATCATTTTTTTAAATAGATTTCCAATTTCTTGTTCTTTCTCTTTTCCTTCTGGCACACACATGATGTGGATGTTGGAATGCTTGAATTTTCCCAGAGGTTACTTACACTATCCTTATCTTTTTTCTTTGGAGTCTTTTTTCTACTTGTTGCTCTGATTGGTTGTGTTTTGCTTTCTTATGTTCCAAATCATTGATTTCATTCTCAGCTTCATCTACTCCACTGTTGTTTCCCTGTAAATTGTTCTTTATTTCAATTAGTGAATCTTTCATTTCTGACTGGATATTTTCATGCTGTTGAGGTCCTCACTAAGTTCCTTGATCATCCTTATCACCAGTGTTTTGAACGCTGCATCTGATAGATTGCTTATCTCCATTTTGTTTAGTTCTTTTTCTGGAGTTTTCATCTGTGCTTTCATTTAGGCCATGTTTCTTTGTCTCCTCATTTTGGCAGCCTCCCCATGTTTGTTTCTATGTATTAAGTAGAACTGCTATGACTCCCTGTCTTGGTAGTGTGGCCTAATGTAGTAGGTGTATCCTGTAGGGTCCAGTGGCACAGCCTCTCCTATCACCCAAGCTGGGTTCTCAAGGTGCAACATTCATGTGGACTGAGTATATCCTTCTCTTATACTTGAGCCTTGATTTCTGTTGGCAGGTCAACGGGAGAGATTTACCCAGGCTAGTCAGCTGCAAAGACTGGCTGTGACAACTGACAACCAACCTCCACCCTCCATGGAGTATCAGCTGTGCAGAAGCAGGAAAGTGGTGCTCTGACATGTCTGTAGCTGTCTGTGGTATGCACAGGCTCAGGGGTTTCCTAGCTGGTGTAGGCCAAAGTCATCCCCCACCTGTTTTCTGCCCAGGGCCACCCTACATGTACTGAAAAGCAATCTGCAGTTGGCTGCTACTTGTGCTGGGCTTGGAGTTTCCCAGGTGAAACCAGGCTGTGAATCTAGGTGGGCTGCTGCTAGTGCCAGGCCCGGGGCCATTTACCAAGCAGTATGGGGGCTGGAGGTTTAGTGTCATTTAGTGTCTTTATATCTATATAATAACTATATTTTTATGACCAAGTGCTATTCTTTAAAAATTACAATATCTTCACTATTCAAAATATTTTCCAGTTTTTAAAGCTTTGGGACAACATATATCTGAGACTCTGCACACCTGGGAATGCCTTTGGGGGCTTCACATATACTCAACAACTAGACATTTAGGTATTGATTATGGTAGAAAGAAAATCTTAAACTATCTTGATTTTAGCTCCTCCGAAAGTAAGTGTTACTCTTTTTGAATCTTAGAGGGTTATCTTTTTATCCTTTAAATTTAAAATCTTCCCAAGAGATTTATCTTGTTTATTTTAACTTTTTGTTTTGTCCTCTTGATTTCTAATTTTTGGACCTTTTATAAGTTGCAGTTATTTCCCTTCTATATTAGTTTCAAAGATAAAATTTTTAGTTGGAGAAGAAAATGTGATATCTGTGGTACTCTTTTGTGTGTTTGCAGATTTTTATGATAATCCCAGTTTGTTTTTATATCCTCTGCCACTTCCTATTCATTGTTGATTCAAAAGCCCCAATTGAGAAACTTTATGAATATTCAACTTTGTTTAGTCTGGGTTTTCCTATT
>PVJD01012718.1:0-38068 GCA_004026545.1 Mormoops blainvillei | reverse complement strand
CTGGACAATTCCGAAAAAATGGTATATATTTAAAGACAATGGATATTAAGCCAAGCAACATTGGCTCAAACTTAAGCAACTTAAATTTTATTTATTTTAGGGAGAATATTCTCATCTAAGTTAATGTTAACATTATTGTCATTTTTGGTAGACTCTCGATGTATAAAGAAAGGTGTATGTTTCTAGATGGAGAATTTCAACCACTCTACCTCATACTTGAATATTTTCTGCTGTAGCTCGAACTGGTGGCTTCCTGGTCTCTCTGTTTAAATACCCAAAGTTAGGGGAAGCTAAGACATCCTCTCCTTTGGTACTATAAATTTACTGTTAAAAAAAAAAAGGTCCCATCTTACCTTGGGATTTTTAATTCTCATGTCAGTTATTGGTTAAGAGCGCAGTCTTTGGGGCAGCTTGTGTAGGTTGAATCAGTGGTGGGTTGATAGATAATTGACATATTAACCGATTTAAAGCTCTTGGAGGGGGCCGATTTGCAGCATTTTGCAACATTTGTGGTGTAAAAAAACCGCCTCACAGATAATTTCAGGCTATCAGGGTGATGTTGCAGAGCGCAGAACTGGGAGAGGTGTACACAGTCATTTTGGGGGAGCCATGAAGAGGTGCCTCCAGCACACCACTGGTTAAATCCCGGCTCTACTATCTGGAAACTATGTGCAGTTAATTTATTTGAACATTTTTGAGTTTTGCTTTTCTCAAACATTCACTATAATAGGGCACCTATATCACATGTTGAGAATTAAATGCTCTGAATCATCTCGGATGGAGTAAATGCTATATAAGTAAATTCTCACGGTCATCATTAATATTCTACACATCTCTCAATTCCTTAAACATGATATTTGATTTATTTTTCCATTTAAAAATATTTATTGAAATATAATTAACATACTATGCAATTCACTGGCTCAGGTGCACGATTCAGTGGCTTTTACTACATTCATAAGGTTGTGTACCCATCAACACAATCGATTTGAGAACATTTCATTATCCCTAAAAACATCCCCTGCACCCATTACCCACCACCTGGCAATGATGCACCCATCACTTCCCCAGCCCTAGACAATCATCATCTACTTTTTGTCTCTATAGATTTGTCTTTTTGGTCATTTCATTTTTTTGTATACTTTATTGATTATGTTATTACAGGTGTCTCATTTATTTCTCCTCTTCCCCCCCCGACCCTGCACTCCATCCCATCATCCCCACGTCAACATTTTCCTGCCACCACTTTCCCCAGCCCCACCCCTCCTCACCTCCTACGCTCAGTCCTTCCCCCATTGGGCTTTGTCAATGGGTCTTTTATGCATGCTCCTAAAACAAGATACTTTAGATCTTCCTTCTACCTTGTGGTCATGCATGTGTTTGAATCCAAAAATTATATATATTCCCTCTAGAAACATAAATCGTACTTATTTTTAGTCACCTTAAAGTGTATTTCTATATGATCTTCACATTTCTCAAAATGGTCACTCAAAGACAGAGTCTACATTATAGACCCCACCCCCCCACCCCTGGTGATGATCCAGTGTTTTGCTTCTCTCCATAAAATTGGCAACAGTCAGCTAGACTGCCCTTTTAAGATAGAGTATGTGCATACTCTCTAACGTGGTCTGTGTCATCTAGAATGCTGGCACCGAATGAGTTTTCTGCTTTTCTCTCAGATTTTAATTTGCATACCCTAAATTTAGTAGATGTTTGTCTTCACAGGAGGCTCTCAGAGGCCGCTACGGCATCTCAGGTGTGATAGAAGGAGGTGGAAGTAAAGCAAGACTGTCATTGCTTTTGTGAGGGACACTGACTCTGTGGTGCCAGGACCCGAATTTACTCATGCTTTACTTTTGAATCATCTGAAAAAAAGGAAATTTCTCTCCCAGAAATAATTCCTCTTTTTTTTCCCCATGGACAATTATATTTTGTATAGATTTTTTTTCATTATTCCCCAAGTTTACTGTAAGAAGCTTAAAAACAGAGAATGTCTTAACCTCTAATCTTTTTTTTAAAAACCCACAAATACCAAAACTAACACGGGAAGAAATCTGAAAAGCTGCGCATCTATTTTTTTACTTTTATTTTTCAATTACAGTTTGCACATAATATTATTTTGTATTAGTTTCAGGTGTACACACAGTGGTTAGACAAACGTGCACTTTACAAAGTGGTCCCACCAATATTTCCAGTACCTACTTGGCACCATACATAGTTATTAAAATATTGTGGACTATAAAAGCTGTTTGTCTATTAAATAAATTGTATTTGTAACCACAGAGCCTTCCCAGGAATAAAGAATGAAAGCCTGGATGGCTTTATAGGTGAGTCCCATCAGATACCATAAGAAGAAATAATAGTGGTTCCGCCCACTTCTCTTCTGGAAAATGGAGGAGAAGGGTAACTCTTACCAAATATTTTTTATAGGAACAACATAATAACCCAGATACTAAAATTTGAAAGGGACATAAGAAAAGACAGACTAAAACCCCTCCAGAGAATACATGCAATAATCCCTCACAAATTATCAGTAAACACATCTAGAAATATATTAAAAATAGGTTTATGTAGTAATGCAAGGCTGGTTCCCCACTAGAAAAATCAAAACCAACAGAACAGAAAAATCGATTTTATTTGAAAAATCAAATAAAATGAACAGAATAGAGAAAAACCATGATCATCCGAATATATACAAGAAAATATATTTTGACCCTGATCTGTCTGGCTCAGTTGGTTGGGTGTCATCCCACAACACGGAAGGTCGCCGGTCGGCTTCCGACTCAGAGCGCATGCCCGGGTTGCTGTTTCAGCCCCTGGCCCAGGAGTCTGTGAGGGGCAACCAGTTGATGTTTCTGACATGAATGTTTCTCTCCCTCTCTTTCTCCCTCCCTTCCCTGCTCTCTAAGAATAAATAAATAAAATCTTTAAAAGTTTTTAAAAAATGATAAAATTCAACTCTCAGCAACTCCGTATAAAAGGACAATTCCTCAGTTTAATAAAGGACATTAGGAATAAAAACCCCTACAGTTAATGTACTTAATGATGAAATAAAAGCCCTAAACTTTCTGGGGAACAGTTGGTGCTACAAGTAATTTAAAGTATTTTTCTAAAGCTGGATAAAATTTAGATATACAGACTGAAAGAAATTAACCAATTAATTTTAAAAAAATTAGTGCATTCCTAGACAAAGCTTTTACTATTTATTATAAGGAAGACAATGTCCTATATACATTTAGTCAAAAAGTAATATAACAAAGGCAACACACAAAAAAAACTACATCTGGCCTCAGACTTCTCCTCTGAAGCACTGAAATTCAGAAGGCAGAAAAGCAACCCCCTAGAGTGTTTTGTCAGAAGGGTTGAATCAGTCTAAGATAAGGAATTCCTCTGTCCAAAGTTAAGAGAAAAGATAAGGCTCTTTGAAATACACAGAATTATTTTAAAAAGAGCAATAGAACAATTTAATAAAGAATGGATATCTTGGTTTGATTTTGGGCTTGGGTTTACGTTAGAAAATATTTACTTATAACTAAATCTGGGTAGGAGTGTCATTTATATAGAATTACCATATTTGCAAGCATAAAGGTCATTTTTGCATAATAACGGCACTTAAGCTTTAGCTTCGGACACTTGTCATTTAGATATGGCTCCAGGGTGGATTTGCCGAATTACTTGCATCTTTTGATCCGGGTGCCAAAAACAAGCATTATCAGCTGGGGGGAGTTTTAATGAGGGCTGTATTCTCAGCAAGCATATCATACAGTGCTCCCCCCAAATCACTCATCATTTTGTATCAAGGATACTTTGTTTACTTGAAGAGACCTAAGTTTTTTATGCTAACTATTTAAACTCACCATACTATATTGGACTAGTTTTTCCCTGTTGGGTCTTTTTTATTTTCTCTAACATCCCTCACGTACAAGCCTTCAATACTATCGCACCTGTCGTTCGTGTAATACACGTATATTTTATATTATAGACCCAACACAAGTTCATTGACATCCTAGCATCCAGAAAAGGGCAAATGAAACCTTAACAGTTATGACATATTTATGCCATTTTTTCACGTTGATTATTAAATAAAGTTGAATTATTATACTCAACACATAAAGCAATATTTCTGAACATTTCAGTTTAATTTTACCTAACTCTTTGCCACGCTTCCCCTACATGTTGCCCCAGATGTGCACGTTATTTGTTATCCCTAAGTCTTGCTCGTGGTATTGCCCCCATGTAGACTTGCTTTCCTCTCTGTCAGATATCCAACTTCAAAGAAGATGTGGACTCCTGCATTTCCTTCTACCAGGAAAAGACGCTATAAATTCTGTAGGAAACTTTATCTAGAAAACACAGCTCTCAAGGGCAGAAGCAGTCACCCAGGATTCCCTTAGGAATCACAGGAGCCTTTTTTCATGCCCCTGGGCCCTGCTGGGGGTGACAGTTACCTTGTTTACTGGGCCCACAGCCTGACATCAAGTCTTTCCTGGTTACCGTCTTCTGTCACCCAAGTTCCAAATCACATGAATAGGTGAGTCCCTTCTCTTATGTTCCCAAGGCACCACTCATGGGCTTTTGCCAAACCACCTGTCACACAGCCCTGCCACCGTCATGGGTGTTCATGGGTCTGCCCCAGGAGACAGCGAGTTTGCTATGAAACATGGCCGTGCCTTACCCCACCCACCCCCCGACTCTGGCCCCTCGGACTCTGTCTGGAGCATAGTGGACACTCCAGGACCGCCGTCTCCTTTCCGGCTTACTCCCTCAGCAAACGTTTTCTGACTGGTCGTCTTCTAGGGCAGAGGGAAATTTAATCACAGCTCCTCTGAGGCAGTTACCACACCTGCTGCGGTGGCGGGGAGGTCCCAACGTGGCTGAGAAAGCTCACCCTTTCTCCATCCCAAGAGGAGCTGGATGCTTGATATTTTAGCCCAGTGTTGGGATTTAAAGAAAACCCATCCATCTGAGAAAGGGTTCTGCTCCTGGAAAGAAAATCAGTGTTTTACAAACACCCTTATTAAATTAAGCTAAGCAGTTCTGTTACTTACTGACTATATGTTTTGAGCGAGGCCCATCTGCATTGCTTGGTCTCAGTTTTGTGACATTTATGAAATCTTCCTATAATATAGGGCAAGTGTATTGTCTTTAATATATACATTATTAGTTCTTTCAAAGTTAGTAATACATGTAGTAATAAAAATAACTTGTCTCTGGGTTATAACCTCTCCCCTACTCTAAGTATATTTTTTTGAGTTTTCAAATATAACCCGTTATACAGGGTCCGGCAGAAGTAACTCCTGCTTCAGTGTGGTTGGTAGGGTAATACTATGGGTGTAATAATTTATAGTTTTAATTTGAGCATTTCGCCTAAAATGTCATATGGTCTGCCTGAGTGTGGTATTGTTATGTTACAGAATTACATGTGTATGATTTTGTAATAAAAATTTTTGTAATAGAAAGGGGCATTATTTGTTCCAGTTCTTGTATTTTCTGTTTACTATCACAAAACCACAATAAAACAGGAAAGACGGGTTTTCATTCACGCATGTTTTCATTCCCTCAGCAGTTACTCACTGAAAACCTACTGTGAAGCAGACACTGTGTTAGACACTGAAAATGTAGGGGCGACGGACAGTCAGACGAGTCAGCTCCATTTAACACTAGCTGAAGTCAAGCCAGGACTGGAACCTACAAAGACGAAACCTGATCTCTTTTTTTTCTTTTTTTTATAGTTTTTCTTTTTAAAGATTTTATTTATTTTATTTTTAGACAGCGGGAAAGGGAGGGAGAAAAAGAGGGAGAGAAACATCAATGTGTGGTTGCCTCTCACGCACCCGCTACTGGGGACCTGTCCCGCAGCCCAGGCATGTGCCCTAGATTGGGAATTGAACCGGCGACCCTTTGGTTCGCAGGCAGATGCTCAATCCACTGAACCACACCAGGTGGGGCTGATCTCTTTCTTCAGCTCGACCAACAAGTTCAACCATTACTCCATACAACCGTGAAGCTCCTCTTGTTTCTGGCTTCTGCTTTGGAAGGCAAGATTTAAAAAAAAAAAAAAATCTTGGTATTTTTAAAGATGGTGCTTAGCCAGAAATATATGTCCTCATCTGAAAATCTGGCCTGGAAACAGCTTCTACTTGGAAACTGGCTCAACTTTCCAGTTGCCAAAAGAGCCTCGTAGCAGAAATGTGACCCCAGCGAGAGAGACACTGAGTACGTGTGAGTGAAATCACTGGGGGCTGGTGTGAAACAGCTGGGTGATGAAGAAGCCAACTTGTCAAGTAAAAATAGAATTAATGGGATAGTTAGCCCAGTTACAAAGAAATTGAAAGTGAATCATGGAACAGGTTTGATTTTTTTTTTTTTTTGGAAATGCCGGAAAATGAGTATATTATAGCAGGTTCAAGGGTAAAATACCAGTGCTGTCAGGAATGGCAGAGGTTCTCCCTTTATTCTGCTGCAGGGAGAAACAGCATAGAATTTTACCTCATTCATTCTTTCTCACCTCCACTGTGTCCATACTTTTCACTTCTCTCTGTCCTGTCTCATTTCTCCTCTTCTATTCCTGTTTCATTTCATAAAACGAGCACTGAGAACCTATTATTCCCAGGCCTTACTTAGGCCTGTAGAACAGATATATAATATTAATTCAGAAGAAGACCATGCTCTCAAGAATGTTGTGGTTCACAGGGAAGGTGAGGCATTCACCTATGTGCCTGGGTATAACCATGGTTTCTCTTGGTTCATTCATTCTTGACTATGTGTACAAAAAAAAAATCCAAAAAATGATGAGAATTAGTACAAAGCTTTAGTATGATCATTCTGAAAACCTGGTGAGACTGTCGTATTCATTGGAGGAGAGAAGAGCTGTGCTTAGCACCCAGAAAAAGCCCTTTCTATAATTTTCCGGTAAATCTCCATCTTTCTCCAGTCTGTATGCCCCTTCCTGAGCACCCTGCTCATCAGCGTCTTACCGTCTCCTTCCACTCTGGTTTGGACACGAGAAACCCTTTCCCCTCTCACCAGCCCTATTAAAGCACTCGGGGGCCATCAGACACCGGCAAATTCCAGCTCACCTGTTTCTCCTCACTCCTCAAAGAGGAAACAGCCTAGGACATGTTGTTATTGTCTCTCTTGTTGCTCTTTCTGTGAGGATGTGCATCTGATTTCCAATGAATAAAAGTCACCATCTTCTTTCTTTCTACCTTTTATTCTATTTCAACATGTCAGAGAAAGAAAAGGTCATGAATGGCAATGGTTGCTAATGGTTTCCTAGGCAAGACGACCTTAGAGATTAGAGCAGACCCCGAAAAGGGCAAAGGGAAATAGCAGAGGAGGGTTTGTCAATGCTTTTCATTTTATGGAAACCTCATTGAAAGCTACAGTGAACTGCTATTGGATAACGTGACCTCTCATGTTGGTTTCTGGGAATAGCCTTCCCCACTGCAGAGACTCGGATGTGTGATGTACATGCAGAGAGTTGGGGTCGGGGGGGGAGAAAGAGAAAGACAGAGAGAGAGAGAGAGAGAAAGAGAAAGAAAACAAGTAGTCTTGATGTATCTAAGCCCTTGTTGTCCACACCCCAGAGGTCCCACCATTTCTGTCTACCCAGTGCACTGCACCCGAAAAGAATCCCATGTATGCATAAGAGAGGACAATGTGAATTTCTGTCACTTTCAATTCAAAAGGCCTTAACTATTTTCACAGTCTAATCACAATTCTGGTAGGATGGCACTTTCATCCTAATTTTATAGATGGTGAAACGGGCTGAGAGAAATGGAAAATTATAGTTTGGAAGGCTGAAAGAGGCTGTCGTGCATGTATATGTATGACACGTGCAGGGTTGCTTCCAGGAAAATAAAATTGTAGCCTAGGGCGTATCTACATACGTCTTTGGGTAGCATGTCTATGTATGTTTGTTGCCGGGTGTCTGTGTGTCCATGTTACAGCATCTCTCTGCCCATTTGTGTGTGTGTGTGTGTGTGTGAGAGAGAGAGAGAGAGAGAGAGAGAGATGAGAAGGTGAGAAAAAACTTTAGGAAGGGAGGCAATGAGGGGAAGTTTGGAGCAGAAGATAATAAAGGCTACAAGTGAACTAATACAAATCCTGTGCTTGACAAAAAGAAAAAATATATGTAGGTCACTGTAAGAGCGTTCGTGATGTCCTTATTTTCCAAATGACTTGATCTTCACGTTACATCTTCTCACCCATCTTTCAAGTACCCAGTAGTCTGAAAAATAGGTGATGAATTCACTTCTCTCTGTCCCTTCTGACAAACGAAGACAGCTCTCAACAAGATGGTAATGGCAGCTCCTCCGAATTATTCTAAAAATACTGCCAGGGTATCAGCCTCTCCCTGAACTGCCTTGTTATCCTAATGCAATTATGTAACTTTCTAATCTTTCTGTCAGTGCAGGAGTCAGGAGGCAGGAGAAAAAAAAGGTACTGCGAATCAGACCATCTGAACATCCAAAGTGGAGGCACCTGATTAACCACCACTTCTGCTTTCATGTCATTCTAGTAGCTACTGGCATCTAGACCAGTAACTTCTTAAGGTTCCAGTAATTTCGTAAGGTTCCCGAGCTGGTCAACAGTCTTTTATTTGACAGACTCACTGTAATGCTCACAAATGTGATAACTTCCCTAAGACAGCTTTCTCCCCCTTTGTTCCCTGCTCTAAGTGTCCTCACCATAGGCAGGGGGCGGTAATGTAGCTGCGTGTCCAGTGGGTATGAAAATAAGTCCATCCCAGAAATGAACGGATAGGATGTCAGGGGGATCTACACAGAGACACCTTTGCCAGCTTAATGTCATCTCTGTGCAGGAAGATCTGAACTCTTCATGGAAATCTGCCTAATTTCTTCCATGAAGAGCACTAAAAATTGAAAGCAAAATCACTTTGAAGTATAAAATCATAGGATTTTAAAGCATTAAGGTACCCAAGAAGCACTATTGCTTTTGGTCCAATTTTACAGATGAGGGAAATGAGGTTCTTAGTCGTTAAGTGAAGGGAGGGTGGTGGGCTGAAAATAAACTGCAGGATATGTACCCAGAAAGCTTCCTAAAAGTCAGACTCATTTTGACTTTACTTTTTATCTGAATTTCTTAAACTTTCTGAGATGACTGCATCACTCTCTCAATAGAAATTGTTATTACTGGCCCTGGCTGATCATTGATTAGAGCGTCAGCACGATACGCTACGGTTGCGGGCACACACAAGAATCCACCAGTGGATGCATAAATAAGTAGAATGACAAACTGATATCTCCCTCTCTCTCACCAATAAATAAAAAAAAAATTTTTAAAGGAATTGTTATTATTTAAACAGCACAAGGTTTGTCAACACTCAGATCTGAGTGTGAACCCTAACCCTATCATTTAAAGGCTGGGATGACCCGAAGAGAGGTGGCTTGACCTCTCTGATGTTTAGTATTATCTCTGTTTTATCACCCTTGTCTCAACACCCTTGTCAAGGGTGAGAACACCCTTGTCTCAATTTTGCAAGAGTGGCGCGAGGATTTGACATTATTAAATAGTGAGATAAATAGTGAATGATTTAGCCACCCTCTTCCCGACTTTCAATAAGACACACATACACAACTTCAGTATCCTCAGTTCTCTCTCTCTGTCAAGACCGTGGAAATGTCTATGTAGGTTACATGACACAATACACGGTTTTCATTTCTTGTCTGGGCTTCCCATCCCTCCTTACAACCAGAGAGCTTGCCCCAAACCCCTTGGACCACACAAGTTCAGGCAGTGAATGATGCAATTTCCATCACGCAGAGAGAAATGCCCACTTAAATCGAGCTTGGTAATGGCAGCCCCTTGAAGGACAACAGATACCTTTGTTATTAAGAAGTGTATTTTTCCCTGTATACATGGGGTCCAGGGGACCCCATGCATAGGGCCTGTGAGACAGTCAGTGAGACATAAGTAATGATAAGAAATGATAGTAAAAGTAGTTAACATTTATTGAGTACTTACATACCAATACTTTAATAATAATAATATTAGTATATTTAATCTTCCCTATCAGTCTCTGAAGAAGTTAGTATAATCTTTGATAAACTGAGGGTTGGGGAGATAAACTGAATAATTCACGGTAATATAGCTATTGGATGATAGATCTGGGGATGGACCCCGACCCTTGGATTCTAGATGCTGTGCTCATGACCACCAGTGGGGGGCAGGAATGTGGACGTGACTCTGACCATGTCTTATAACCTGACAACAGAGAAAAGAGACTATGGCTAATTAGAGTCTAATGTTAATATTGAAGAAATAGCAGAGAGGTCCACCTCTCATCATTCATCCATTCATTCATTCATTTTGGTTTCTTTACTTTGTAACTATTTATTGAGTGCCTACTCATCACCAGGGTTACAGCTAAGAGCTGGAGAGAGTATGAAGAATATGACTTGGTCTCTAACAAGAGTTCACTCAGCGTTAAGCCCTTAGTATTTACTTGCTGGTGTCAGAATAAAAATACCTACTATCATCTGTAACTGCATTTAATTCTCAATGACCAAATGAGTATATGGTGTTGTCTTCATTTTGGAGATGAAACTCTACGGTGTCAAAAGACTTGCCGGTTGGCTGGGCTGCACCTTTGAGAGCTGTGTCCTCGGCCACTCTCATCAGTCTGCCTCTCGGAGGGGGCTGGAGCAAGAGCACTGAGGCCTGTGCCCTGTTCCATGGCTGTGTGGTTCAGAGCCACTGGCCTGCACTGTGGCCTCTCTGTTTCATTCTGTAGCGTGGAGAAATGATGGCCTGCGCCCCATGTTCAGGACACAGTGGGCATTTCACCAGATCCCCACAAGAGCCCTCCTAAGTGAAGATTGTACGTTTCGCCCTCCCAAGAGCACTTGCAGTGTGTTAACCACCATCGTTTCATCGATGAGGAAACCGAAGCTGACGTCCCGAGGGCCTGCCAAGGGCCACAAAAGCCCGTGAGCCCCAGAGCCCGATGCAGAGCTCTGCTGCTCCGGTTCCGGAACCCACCCTCTGCTGTCCCCATCATTTTTAACCCTTTCGGATCAACGCAGGAATCTTAAATGTTCTAAACGAAGACAAAGAAAAAACTTGATCACTGGGTTGGTGTTTCTTTACTGAAGTCCTGTTTAATTAAGGGAAACGTGTCCCTGTGTGCTCACAGGCACAAAATGCAGGGGCAGGCTTAGATGGAAATGCATCATGGAGTTAAAAAT
The DNA here is from genome assembly GCA_004026545.1 of Mormoops blainvillei. Classification (NCBI taxonomy): domain Eukaryota; kingdom Metazoa; phylum Chordata; class Mammalia; order Chiroptera; family Mormoopidae; genus Mormoops; species Mormoops blainvillei. The sequence continues at coordinate 26,855 of PVJD01012718.1, read as the reverse complement.
TAATCAGAGCATTCAATGGCCTGTGTATAGGTTAGCGATCCAGCAAGCTCTCGGTTTCCAGCTCAGGTATTGTGCATCCTTTTTTCTTTTTCTTTTTTTTTTCCCCCCATCAACCTCCCTACTACCATGTGCATAATTCCTTGGTGACTCTTAGGCAATTCACAGCAATATGTTTAAAAAATGCTCCTTGGTCACTCATTCTTTTCAATACAGATCCATTGAAAGAGACTTGTTACAAACAATGCACACACTCCCGCCCACAAAAAAAAAAAAAGAGGATAAAGAAGTAAAGAAAAATTACCCTAAACTCCATCACCAGAGCCACCGCCCATGACTGTGGGAGTGGCCATCCCTAGGCATTTTCCCCTGTCACTGTGCAGGCATGGACGGGATGATGGACAGGTAACTTTACAGATAGAAGATTGATGACATCCTGGGGAAAGATTTGAACATAGGTAGATCTGCAAGCCAGTCCTGGGTCCGGTTCTGATATTAATTGGCTGTTAATTGTCAGAAAAATCACGTCTCATTTCTGGTCATGAAATCCATGGCGCATTGAAGAAAAGGCTCCTTCTTTGGCCAAGAAACTAGACTTTCCTGTGCAGTCAGGAAAAGGAATGGGTGCACGGGGAGGGTTTATTGAACATTAGATCTTGAAGTAGAGGAGTAGAAATTTTTCACAGTGCCTCGCTCTAACTTCCCATGACTCTGTGGCTTCATGTTCATCCATGTGTTGCAAAAACAGTTTATTCTTTTAATGATGTATCCTTTTCATTCCAATGTGTTGATACCCTAAATGAGATGCTATTTTCAGAGGTAGTAGTAGGAGAAAGAATAATTTAGGGGCAACAGGGAAAGGGAAATTGCAACATAATTTTGCACTGCCGTGACCTTGGGTTCATCTGAGTCGGTGTCTATAATATTTAGATGAATACACGTGGAGGATAATGATCTAGAACCAGGGTTGGCAATTTTTTTTCTATAAAGTGCCAAATAGCAAATTAGAGGATACCAGGCATTTATATAACCTTTTAAAATGTAAACATTTAAAAATGTAAAACATTCGTAGCTCCTAGGCTATACACAAACAGGCAGAGGAGGGATTTGGCCGTGGGCCGTAGTTTGCACACCCGTGATCTCAAAAGATTAAAGATTTATTCCAGAGACCTTTACAGAGAGGCTTTTTTTTTTTTTTTTTTTTGGCAGAGGAAGTAAATAACGTGTAGGGAGGATTAAAAAATAGTTTAAACAACAAGATATTTTTTAACATTCAGAGTTAAGGAAATTAGAATATATATTTATTAAAAAATAATTTCCAAAGTCTGTTTTGTTTCAGTGCTTTTTGTCAGTTCACGTGGTCAAATGAAGCTGTTCAGTCTTCTACCCCTTTGTAGAGGTTGTGCCTGCTGACCCAGGCGGAGAGAGTGTGTGTGCCACATGGTGTCCCCAGAGAAGCCGAGCAGCTGAAGTCTGAGTGTGACAGGTGATAGACCCCCTTCTCGATGAGGCATTTGGTGGGGCGCCCACGGTCTCTACATCCCTCGCCATGTGAACCCTGTCCACTCAGTTTCCTCCTTAACTATCAAGTTTTGTTATTAGAAGTCTCAGGCATATATTACTTGAAAGTCCTGGGGTGTTTAACAGCCTCCTGATACTCTATTACCTGAGGGAAAAGGGGAAAAAAGGGTGATAGTTTATGCCATGAAAACTCCAAGGGCAGATAAGAGATTTGCCTTTTATTTTTCCCTTCCCGCAAATAGAACCTCTGCATTTAGGATAAGACAATTTTTTTTCGTTGAGTACTTTTTGGGAAACTGTACGTGATTGGAAAGTTCTATGAATAAGAATCGTGAAGCTTCTCTTAATTATTGCATTTCCCCCCATGAGACACAGAATTAATAATGGATTAAGATTGACATTGACAAAGCAGATTTTGTTGCTCAGGATTCTATGATCAACTGGGGCGTTCTCTGTGTCATCTCGGTTAGACTTACTGATATCCCCATAGCTGAACCGCTTTAAAATGCAGCCTGATGTCTGAAAATAACACAGGTGACCTCTTCTGCCCGTATTCCGTTCATATACACTTGTGACCATCTTCAAAGATTGGCTAACCCTCAGCTGGGTCTGACCCTTTGAAAACTGTCATCAGCCTCCTAAGCCCAGTGACCCACTCGATCAGTCCACACTGTGGCAGAACTGTCCCTCAAACAGGCTGCTGGAGTTCTCTTCGACCACTCAGTCAAAGTGGCCCCCTCCATCCCAAACCTGTGAGACATGGGCCAGGACCACCTGACCAATAAGTACCCCGTTGGGCAAGGGCTCATGGACAATGTCAAAGTTACAAGCAAGCAGGGCCCAATCTTGCGCATTCTTTTCACAAAAAACATTGTTTCTTCTTCTATTTGTGCCTAAGACAATAAACTGTGTCAACTTTCAATAATTGTTGGGCCGAAGACCCAGAACCTTCACAGGGAATATTGTTAAGATGGGAAGGATTGGTTGTGTCTCTTCTGCGATGGCCTTACTGCCAGCCGGCAAGTAGCGAACCTCTGTTTTCTGGGGTGTGAGGTTTGGGCATTAACTGGTACGTGCCTCACTACTATTTCCTCTTAAAAAAACCCAGGAAATACAAAACATCTGCCTATGTACTATATTCAGAGTGTTACTGCGTCGCATGAGTTGGGGTACAAAACAGTAATTTCTTTCTCTCCCCACCACATACACTCGTAAGTAGAAATAGCATCGTGCTTTGGTTTCTAGATCACTTTGTTCCATTTCTCACTCGTTCTTTCCATCTCTTATGTCATTCAACCAGGTAAGATTTATTTAGGGCATTCTGTGTCCTAGGGAGACCACACTGAAAGGGAGACGCAGATCCAGCCTCGTGGAACGCAAAGACCATCTTCCTGTATCTTCTTCCCATTACCACTGGTGGTCCCCTTTTCCTGACTTCCGTTGTAACACGTCTTTCCGTCTCTTTCGTGGTGTGACATTTCCTAAGCCTCATACATTTCGGGGCATTTCTGTTGATAATTTTGTTTTCTTAAGCATTGTGCTTTCACCTGCTATCGTTATGCTGTGTGATAGGCACATACATTTTGGAAGCAATGGAGATGATTGGAAGGAAGTGTGAGGAACAGCTGAGGGCTATTCCTCTCAAAAATGTGAACATTCTGTTTACTATTAAATTATTAAGCAAAGCTACTATTGCTTAAAAATACCATGTGAAAGAACTCACATCTCTGCCCCACCCCCTCACTCCCACCTCTGGTCCGGAGTGGTGATCATGGCCTAATATATGTTCTTGTACTTTTAACAGGATATACCCCAAATGGGTTAGAATGTACAAATAAAAAATAGGTAATATAAAACATGTTCTCTCTTCAGTACTGCACGGAGTCATGTGTCAGACTCAAGGACTTCTAGGAATACATTTTAAGGATTATCTTGTCGTTAAATTGCACTTTAATAAAGCACAACTGGTCACTGTGTAAAAGACAGTAATAAAAGGTACAAGGTTCGGAACAAAGTTGACAAAGGAGCATAACAGACCAAAAATATAAGAATTCCCTACTCTGTCCCTGATGTCTTGCTCTTTGATGTGTATCTAAGTCTTTTTTTTTCTTTTTCTTTTTTTTTTTTTCTAAACATCTAAATCAATCTTTGGTAAGAGACCCAGAAAACCAGCACTGGGGAGTATTCATCAGGGAGACACACAGAAATGCAGTTTGATAATGGCATTTTTGTCTTATTTTTGAAAAAAGAAACTATCTTATACTCTCCATTTTGGGTAAAAAAAAAAATCTGTCAACCATTATCAAAATGATTTACTTAAGAGCCATTTAATGAGATTCATTAATTTAAAGAGATTAAAAACAGTCCATATTAAAAGACATTTTGACAGAAAAAATAGGTTATAATAAAAGCTGAAAATCAGCAGTCTCTTTATCAAAGACCATGCAGAACTCTTAGCAAAGTCTTCTTCATTTAAAGTGAAATTCAAGATCTGATTCAATTAATAGCAGACTTTAAACAGCAAAATAGAGACAGATGCACAGATAGAGAGCAGGGTGACAGTGATGTGGGGAGTGGGGGTGAGGGGGTGGAGGGATTGAACAAAAAGGAAAAAGGGACTCATGGACGTAGACAACCGGGTGGTGATTACAGGGAGAAGGAGGTATAAGAGGGATGAATGGGAATGGAAAAATATAGTGAAACTGCAAAAATAAATAAAGAAAAATAAAATTTACTTGCAAAAACCCTCAGAAAATACAAAAAATTTGCAACACGACCAAGCGCTAGATGTACTCTGGGCAAGAGGACAGAATACCCAGTGTTTTCCCAGGGAGACATCTAGCATGAGAGGGAAACCCAGAAACAGACAGGAGAACCACCCGTAGTAACAATGGCCGCAGCTACCTGGCCCAGAAACAAAGCTAACGTTTAACAGGCTGAAAACCAGCTTTTCTATTTCTAGTTGCCTTTGAGGCAGCAATTGCTTATAAAATTAGCGACAGCATCATTTTCACTCCAAGATAGGTGTCTTGAGAGTGCGTTAATAAAATGCACTCACTTCCCTGAAACAATAATATTTATGCTTTCCCTTAATACAGGGCATTACAAAGATAGGTACTAAATATGCCCCAATGACTGCCTTTGAGGGGAAGAGTGGTTTTGGAATAGGCATGCACAGGAATAAGTGCGTGAAATTTAAAAAGGAAATATGTAGAAGTCTGTTCATGTGTTACCCATCCAAAATGCATATGTGCATACAACCGGAGAGCTGAGGTGCGTGGCTCTTTAGGGTTCTGAGTGAATAACTTTGACCAAAGAAGAAACCATATTAGAACACACTGTGTTCCCCGAGTCCTCTAGGGAGAAGGTGCTGAGATGGGGCTAGGAATGCAAAGGACCTTTTCTTTTGGGAGGAGTAATTTTTTCAAAAGATAAAAGAGGAAGTAGGATCAGGAAAGCTCCAAACCAAGACATAGATTCTTAATTTCGAGAAGGAAGAGGAGTGGAAGCAGGATCGGATAGGGAGAACCTCAGACTGCCGAGTAGATTTGGACATTTTGTGGGGGCGACTGAAGGGCGAGTGTCCCAAAGCAAAGATTTCCCACTGCATGAACCCAAGGTTGGACAGAAATAGCCAAGACCCAGTACCTCTCTCAGGTGGCTCCCGAAGTTAATTTAGCAGGTGGGGGGCCGTGAACTGACTGCACTCATGCCCTGGAACAGACGGTTCTTTCTGGAAGGGAGATCTGAGCAGCGTTCTTTCACAGCTCCCAGTGCAAACTTCCCCAGGACTACTTACTAAAATAATTCTTTTTTTTTTAAACTGTGAGCATAAGGTAAACTTTATTTGGCAACTCCTGTTCAAAACCATTTAATATGACCGTGGAGGCTATTCTCATTTCAAAACCATTTTAATTTTTGTTTTCCTATATAATAAGAATCATTTTTTCCTAAAACTAAACTTTTTAAAAATGTTGAGATAACTGTCGATTCCCATCATAGCTGTAAGACATTATTCACAGAGATCCTGTGTGCCCTTTACCTCGTTTCCCCGATGTTTACATCTTGCAAAACTCTGCCGCTCCGCGACGGCACCACAGCCAGGATATCGGCATTGACTCGTACGTTCCGAAGACCGCCGTTCGGCCACAGCGAGGATCCCCTGACTCGCCCGTTTATAGTCGCATTCACGTCTCTTCCAGACCCACTGTTGATACGTCACGGCAACCACTAATTAATTTCTTCTCCATTTTTATAATTTTACCTTTTAAAAAAAGTTTAAAAAATGGAATACTCCAGCATGTAACCTTTCGAGGTTACCGTTTTCACTTAACAAAATGCCTTTGAGAGTCATTCAAGTTGCTGCATTTATTGATCGCTTGTTCTTTTAAAAAAATATTTCTGAGCAGTGTTCCACAGTGTGAGCGTACCATAGTTTAAATACGCATTCCCCCGTTGAAGGGTACCTGGCTCGTTCCCAGTTACTGGTTGTTACAAATAAAGCTGAACATTAAGTATAAGTTTTTATTTTTCTGGAAAAAAAAATATGCAAGAGTGCAATTCCTTCTTTCTATGCTATTTCCCTGTTGAGATACACAAGAAACCGCCATAATATTTTACATAGTAGCTACAGTATTTTACATTTTCAACCATCAGTGTATAAGTAATCTATTTTCTCTATATCCTTGGCGGCATTTGTTTTTTTCATTTTTCGTCATTCCGATAGATCTGTCATGGTTTTAATCTGCATTTCTCTGGTGGCTAATGAAGTTGAGCGTCCCTTTTGTGTGTTTACTTGTCAATTGTGTACCCTTCTTAGTCAAATGTTCATCCATGTGCTTTTCTCCCGTTTTAATCGGATTGTGTGTGTGTATGTGTCGTGTCTGTTTTACTGTTGAGTTGTAAGAGTTACATATTCTAAAGCTACGCCATTGTTCGCTGCGTGGTTTGTAAATACCCTTTCTCTTGTAGCTTGCCTTTTCTTTTCCTTTTCAGAGTCTTTCGTGAAGCAAGTTTTTAGTGCTGATGAGACCCGGTTTCTTGTTTTCCTATTATGGATTATGCTTTTGCCTAGGCTTAGGTCCTGAAGATTTTTTCCCTAAATCTTTACTTTCTAATAAAGGTACAATTTGACATTTACAATTTTGCACTTAAGCCCATGATCCATTTTGAGTTGACTGCTGTATCAGACATGAAGTTAGGTTGAGTCCACTTTATCTACCTTTGGACGTCCAGTTGCTCCAGGGTCTTCTTTGGAAAAGGCTCTCCTTCTTCCGCTGAATTGGTTTTCACCTTAGTTAAAAATTAATTGAGCATATTTGTCTGGATCAAGTTGCTTTTAAAGAAGGCATGAATATCTCTGCATTTCGAATGTTAGAAAAAAGTGTGGGAGACGGTTCACATTCATGTAGCTAATCAGTGCCATGTGACTTCCAAATACAGCTTATCTCAGTCAAAGGGTGTCTCTCTCTCAGCTTTTATGAGCTTTGTCTAAGGCTTCTTCAAGTTCCCACAGTAATCTGTGCGCAGTAGATTTTTTTTTTAAAAAGCCTCAAATTATGGTTGATTAAAAGACCACTTAGAGAACATTGGCATTTTAATTGGGAGGAGGTTGTAGAGGAGAGTTGACCTCTGTCTCTAGGTCTGTGCAAACTGAAATGCCTGCAAAGAGGATCTAGTCAGAAATTTTCCGTCACCTTACTCGTATGATCGTTCTTTGGCGGTTGCTTTGCAAAGTGCAGTTGTTTTTTAGACACCTGACAGCACTTTTCTTCCTGAAGACAGGCTATTAGAATAAGAAGGAAGCCTGCCAGTTCTGTAAAAGTGCGATTTCTACAATCACTAATTTAATGAATGAACTGCCTTGTATTGTGAGACCAAATTTGAATCAGATTTTCTTTTGATTATCAATCCATATAAGGCCTCTATTATCAGGTAAATATTGAGAAAGGAATAGTCACTACCTATGAATTTCACCTGATCATTTGCCTCAGAATTTGTGAGGAGTTGTTAAAAATGAAGATTCAGGGGTTCTGCCCAAGGATCCTTAATCTAAATATGTTGGTGTCAGGCCCTGAAATCTTCATAAATACATTATGCAGGTGATTTTTTTTTCTTTTGCATGACAACTTTGGAGAAACATAATACCACAGGGATATTCCAGGATCAACACTTTTTTGAGATTAAGGCATCTAAATCAGTTGCTAAAATAAAATCCTTAAATAACTGGAGATAGGAGGCTGCATACCATGTGATATCCAATTATTCCAGAGCCATTTGCTATATGATGTACAATTTAATATAAATTAAATATAATTTAGTGTTGAGGCCAGTGCTGTAAACGCAAAGAGCAAAGATTAATTAAAAAGGTCACATGAGTTATTTTTCTGTGGTAATTGAGCCTATTTAACCAATCAGGCAGGCTCAGTTGAGGTCCATTTCCTGTTCTTGCTCTCTGTCTTTGGTAAAATCGCAAAACTGAATCTATCCACTAGCAATAAACACATGCATTGATGTGGAATAAGAAGATACCTACACACAAAAGGAGTTTGACTTTTTGTCTAATAAAATAATGGAGTTGTTTCTATAATGCTTATTTTCCTCAATTATTAAAGCTAAGAGCTTATTACAGATGTGTAAATATGAAGAGGGCTCTAAAGAATCAAACTGCCTTTAATTCCATCAGTCAGAAGTGGCCATTGTTTAACACATACACACACACATCCGAAGTATGTATGTTTAGTTTTGTTACATTTGGGTCATCTACATATGTATGAATAATTTCATATTGTGCCTTTAGCTTTAATTTATTTTTACTTTATATCTTTATTTCCTAAATTTAGATTATAATATATGTATGTGTGCTTAGAATTCATCTTGTTGTTATATATCACTAAAATCTTAACTTTTCTATATAGACTATCCTTTCTCAGAAGTTTCAATTTATATACACATACCTGCTGTTTAACTTGGGGATTTGAACATCTAACCCGTCGATGGCAGATGCATTACTCCTGGACTATGTTAATAAAAATTGCCTAGTTTTGAGAGTAGTGGGGTAGTTACTATGAAAATAAAGGCTTGCCCCACCTTTCAACTCACTACAAACGGATCTATCCTTCAATCTTGTTAGACAAATAGGACAAGTGATATTAGAATATTTGGAAATATTCTTAAAACGATAACATATATCTCTTGGAGAGAGTTAACCTAATACTAAAGAGAATTCAAATATATTAGAAATAGTTTTTGAGACTGTGTTATGTGCATCGTCTCCACGGATAAGATGCCTTCCTAGACCTCAAGTATTTCACAGACTAGCTACTCGAAGAAGATGCTTACAGATGGAGACAGAAATAATGAGGGCATAAATGCCTACCTCGTGTAGGCATGTAGGAAGCATAAAAACTAATGAAAGTAACTAGCATAAAGTTGGCTATGTTCAATAAAAAAAGGCAGGCATACCCTTCGGGGTGTGTAGAGTTAGAGCACTGGATGGTTTTGGGAGGGGCTGATTCTGAATGTATTACCCAGTTGTCTTGGACTAGAAAGTTGCCTCTCCAAATTGTTCCAGTCCTTAGACCCCACCCCCACTCTCTGCCTTCCTTACATACAGAGTTTTCCCATGCCTCGTACAGTGTCATGTATTCTGTGTGAAAAACAATACTTGTGACGATTGCTTTATGAGGGCAAGGCTCGCACCGTCTGCAGCGAGAGATTCCCATTTCTTTGTGAAATGTCTTGAACACATCAGTGGTTAGTAAACACTGCTTACTGAGTTAATTATACTGTGGTATACATGTATTTACATATGCACACACTCACTTACATGCCTACATTTACATATGTACACACCACGGGGCGCTCATAACTAGTTTCACGTCTCTTATAATCTTCTATTGCTTCTACTACAGTGCCTGGTAGAGAGTAGACAGTATATATTTAGAGTATTCAAATAAAGTTGGAATTCACAAAGGAACTCTTCTAACTTAGGCTGCTTTAATTTTAAGGACATTATTTTATAATCAGATACAAAGTTGTTCCTTCGAGGGGCTGTCTGGCTATGGGCAAATTTATGAAGCTCTCCTAACTTTCGTTCCCTGCGTCCACAGTGAATACGTTAATGACTGCCCGTTGGGTTTGTCGCCCAGTCCCAGTGACGATATGTGCAAAAACACATGTCTGATTACTCGATGCATGATAAGATCTTACTATATAGAGGCCATCAGATGGTAGCAATATCTGAAGAAAAATTCAGCATCTCCCATATGGTCCTTGCTAAACGGGACTGCATTAGATGGCTTGTCAACATCTACACAGCTCTCATGGAGGAACACTTGCCTACGTCAATATGATAAATACTCCACTGGATCTGAGACCAAGCAGTCTGAATTGACACTCCTCCTTAAGTTGAATCTCTTTCTATAACTTCCTCTTAAATAGCAAGATATGAGGATGAATGTCTAGTGAGTGTCAATCATGTTCTAACCATTTTATATCTATTAGGATACTACTCTTCAACATCATTTTCAAGTAGGAATTACCTGTTTGTAAACAAAGATGCTAAGATGAACAAGGTTAAGTAATTCAACAGAGGTCACACAGCTTGTAAAAGGATGAAGGTGGTGGTTCAGTCCAGTTGACTCTGAAATTCATGTTTTTTGCTACGTCATAAACGCTTCTCAGTCATTGCGTGAGGTGGTCTCCTAGGAAAACTACCTTTGACGAAATCACCACCTCATTTTATTCAGAGCGGTCTCCCGTGAGTTACAGTTTAATAGAGAAATTCCACGCTGCTGCCACTTTGCCTGAATCGAGTTTATTCAAGTCCTTGAACTAAAGCTGGGTGGATGTCTTACTACTTTGTGCTTTAAGAGGGTCAGGGGACTTTAGACAGAAAATAAACATAGGTTATATACAAAACTAACCATTTAATATTTTTAAGCAGATATCTTTCTAAGAAAAAAAGACCTCTGATCTATGAAGATGACTCAGTGTTTCCAACGTGTCTTAGATCCCTGTATTTCATAATTCCATAGCTTCTTTTTTCCTTTCTTATGTTTTAAAAATACCCCCAACATTTGCTTTATCATAAAAAATTTTGGATGAAAACAAGTAAGCTTTTAAAAGTACGTGACATTAGTAAATCTATAGAAAGTCCACCTTATTTTTAAGAAATAATAATAATAAATTATTTGATGCTAATCAAGAGGGAAAAACAGAAATAAGAACTTCCAAGACTTTTAAATGACTCTTGCAAGAAATAAATCTTCAAAGTGATACATCTGACAAATTAACATTATACAGTGAAGGTTAGTAAATTTAAATACTAGTGTTACTACATTGTCATAAACACGTTGGTAGCAATTCTGAATTCTGCAGGCCTAGGTCGAGGAAAGGCAAATGTATTAATGGCAAATGTATACATTTTACATGACAGAGACAGGGGTTAATGCCAAATAGCGAACAATAGTATCATGTGTACGCTGACCACTCAGAAATGCTATTGGCCATAAATGTCAGGATTCCGATTTACTACCGGAGACATTTGCATGCACAAAGTTAGGCATTTAAGAGCATCTAAAGGTGCTGCCAATTATTTGACTCTGCCAATTTTGAGGAATACAGTGACGTCCCTAAAATTAGCGCGGTCACAGTCTCAGAGAGAAGATATGCCATTAGCACTTTAAGATCTGAGTGCTCCATTCCCGGCAGGTCCTGGGAAATCAGGAAGGCCTGTGGAGGGGAAATGACAGGTGAGCTGACTTTTGAAAGATTAAGAGTTTCTCAAGCAGGACGTGATGGAGGAAAGAACAGTTCTTGGTAAAGGACTCCCGTGGTGACACCATGCCAGTGAGAGAGCTCTGTTGTCCCGGGATGATCCCAGTGGAAGCGAGAGCCATTCGTTATTGGGGCCCCGGGAAGGAACTCTGAGTACCTCTGTAGTCGGATAGTAGCTTGGTTGTGCCTTCACTCCTACAGCTTCCTAGAAACATAGAGGCAGGACACTGTAGATACAAAACCCAGCGTCGGGAACGCTAGACTTGGTTGTCCCTTTAGAGATTCTGATCATGTGCATCTGGACGAGGGTCCATGACTCTTTTTTTGACAAGCTGCTAAGATCTTCTGTATTTAGATGCAAGGCATATCGAAAAAGAGATGGCCTTGCAATGGTTTACATTTCAGCAGGGAAGACATGTAAGTGAATGAATAATTATATCACAATATGCATCCCCTGCGAGAGAGGGAACAGAATGCTATTGGGTATGACGGAGCAAGACCAGACTCTTGGACGGGGTTCAGAAATGATTCCTGGAGAGTGGGACCAATGAGCTGTATGTGCTAGAAGAGTGGAACAAATAGAAAGACATTCTAAAAAACAAACAAACAAACAAAAAAACCCAAAAACAAAAACAGAAAAGAAAAAAAACCACCAAAAAAACAAAACGAAAACAAAAGATGTTACAAAATAATCCATTGCGGTCGGTGAATGTACATTTGCTGTCATAGGGGAGTTGGGGGAGGGCTTGGGAGTGGTGAGTAGGGGCTGCAGAAGTAGCCTGGAGCCAGAGAAGCAGCCGGTGCCTCACTCTGCAGGTGCATAGTAATCCCTCCCTTAACCGCGGGGGTATGTTTCATGACCCCCAGTGGGTGTCTGAAGCTGTGGATGGTACAGAGCCCTGTGTACACTATGTTTCTTCCTGAACATACATACCTATGATGTTTGACTGATAAATTAGGCACAGTAAGAGACTAACAACAATAACTGACAATAAAATAGAGCAGTTAATACACTGTAATGAAAGTTATATGCATGTAGTCTCTCTCTCAACACATCTTACTGTACTGCACTCACCTTTTCATTTAGAAGAGGCAGTGCATAGATTTTCTTTGGCATATTCGAATTGGTGGCATCGCTAATCTAGCACTTGGGGGCCATCGTCAACGGTCACTTCACACAAGCACTGTGATCCTCTCATGGTAGATTTGATAGCCAAGAAGCCGACTAGGTGACTCATGGGCAGAGAGCATATACAGTGTAAATTTGTTAGACAGAAGGATGATTCACATCCTGGGCAAGACAGAGTGGGATGGTACCTGATTTCTTCACACTACTCAGAAGAGCAGAACATTTAAAATGTATGAGTTGTTTATTTTTTGAATTTTTGAGTTAATATTTTGGGAGCATGGTTGTCTGTGGGGAGCTGAATCTGTGGCAAATGAAACCAAGGATGGCGGGGGCTACTGTACATTGTCTCTCATGAAGTTTCTTTGAGGTACGTAGTAGGAGCTTTAGTGACAGCACCAGATCGACTCACCGCGGGCGTGTTCTTGAACGCCTGTTCTGCCGCTGCCTAACCATAGGCCAGTTACACACTCTTTGTGCCTCAGCACTCTCCTCTATAAAGTGAGGATGATGAAAATAGTGCCCAACTCAAAGGGGCCTTTGGGTGATTGAATTTCATAAAAATTTATGTAAATATGTGGGGCATAGTGTTCTTACATGTATTGGTGATTTTAACTATCCCTCCAGTCTTAATGATGACAAAACCAAGAACATGGGACTCTAAAACATTAAAGTTAAGATTGGAGCCAAGAATCACTGCCCGGATTCATGGTATTTTTAATTGCCACAAAGCATATACATATATACATGTGCGTGTGTGTGTATACATATGCACACACACATATATATACACAGACACATACATATATATGTGTGTGTCTGTGTGTGTATATGCTTTGTGCGTGTGCTTTTTTTTTTTTTTTTAAATGAAGAGACATTAACCTTTCCCCAGAGCCTGGAGAGGAATCTGATTATTTTTCCTCTGGAGCAATTTCAAGTGTTATTGTGATCCATTCAGTGAATAGCATTTGGCCACTTCAGAAGCATTTCCCACTTCCATGTAAATGGTATGATTAGATGTGAAAGGTAATCTTGAGCACTGCCATGTTATGACATTAAAATAGTAATTCAATTGTTAGCAACCCCTCACAAATAACTATGCAATCCACTTGTGTTTAATACCTCAGCGTCCTTTCATGCCTCTCCTTTCGGAAACAAAAAGCAGTATTGATTTCTTTTCATAACCAACTAAAAAGTGCTTTGAGCACTTTTATTATTTCATTATCCAGCAGTAAATAAAGAAAATAACCTACGAAAAATGAAAAACAAGTTGATAGGTTACGTTTATCCTTTTCCCTGCAAACTCAAATGCGGATAAGAGTAACTTTTTGATGGAATTGAATGTCTTTATATTTGAAAACATCTTAATAATCATCATGAAAGGGCAGCTTGGTGCAGGGACAGCTGTGGGCATAGAGATGGAGGCCACAGCGCATGAGTTTCCGTGGACTCTCCTAACAGATTAGCACAGACTGGGTAGCAAGAGACACTTGTTATCTCACAGTTCTGGAGACTTAAGTCCAAGATCAAGGTAACAGCAGGGTTGGTTTCTGATGAACTATTTTGTCCTGGGTTGCAGATGGCTCACTACCTTCTCACTGTGTCTTTACATGGTCTGCTCTATGCTCAAGACTCCTGGTATCTACCTCTTCTTACAAGGACATCAGCCCTAATGGATTAGAGTCCTAGCCTTATGACCTCCTTTAATTTTACCTCCTAAAGGCCCTGTCTTCAAATACAGTTTCATTGGGGGGTTAGGGCTTCAGCATACGGATTGGTGGGAGGCACAGTTTAGTCCATTATACCCACTTTGAAAATCCGCTCTGCCACTTACTGGCTACGTGACTTTCAGAAAGATATTGGTTTCTCTTATTCCACCTCTGTTTTCTTACACATAAGTAAAGAAGCTAGACTACAGCTGTGAATAGAGGGGCATTTGCTACTGAAGTGAATGTCAAAGGACTCTAGAAACTGGCCTCTTTCTCTCCTTTTCTCTCCAGGGAGCCAGGATTCTAGGAAACAGAGTTGGGTCTGATCTTCAAAGCTTTCGTCATCCTTGCCTTCAAGAATTCTGTGAGGAACTTCTTCATTTGTCCATGATGATGTGCATGAAAAAGCTTGCCATTTTTAGTTTCATCTTAGCCTCTTGGACTTGCCTTAAGCTGCCTTTTCTGACTGGATTTCTCTCATACACCTGATTGTCAAAGACCCGCTTCTCGAAATCCTTCTCTGTGCCATTTTGTGTGGCCCTTCTTGTCACTTGCTTTGTGACAAGGATATACAAATGTAATGTTCTTGTGCAGGCACTAGATTTGAAGCCAGTGGTGGGGAAAAGAAAGAGTTTACATTTATCTTCGAATCCAAAATGCATACCTCAGCCTGTTGACATGTAGTAAACGTGGAAGTGTCCGTTGGGGTGGGATGCAAAGGAGACAGAAAGGGGACTCCACCACCCAGAAGCCCTTTCCTTATCCTGTTGTAAGAGAGAGAAATCATAGCAACTATCACTAGCTCTTTCTCAAAAACTATTCCCTTGGTCTTGGGCAATTTCTTAGACCTCACATTTAAGAGCACGGGAAATACTCCTGCGTGCTGCTCCTGCAATGTTCCACTACTTGCAAACTAGCAAGTAAGCCTGCCGCAGCTTCATAGATGCTGGCAGAGGACATGAGACTCCTGGATCAGAGACCAGGATCTTTATCACTTGCAGCAAAGCAGTGTGTGTGGACTTCATGTTCGAGTCAGTTCTGCTAGTCCATGAGTCCTGTGGGAATGGTGCAGAGTGGCCTGTTTGCACAGAGAGTGGGCTGAGTCACCCCTGAGGTCACACAGGCTTAAGAAACCCCAGTCTTATAAGGGAGCTGCTGGTAAACTTGCCCAACTTTTGCCCTCGAGGGAGACGTTGTCTTTATTGTGCTGGTCAGGAAACAAATCTCCCCTCTGCTCTGATAGCACCTTTATCTCCCAAGGTTGTTTGCTCTGTAACTCTCATGGAAAAGGTAGTTGAAGACAAAAACTGCCACAAGATGTGTAGAAACACCATATAGGGTCATCTCTTGCCTCCCAGCTATTTCTCCAGATCTCCCTTTTGCTTGGTTCTTTCAATGAACCTCATGTTTCCTTTCTGATGTCTTATTGGTCTCCTTATTTTGTCTGCAGAGCAATGATCAATTGGAATGGACTGCATGGCAGTTTTCTCACTTTCTTCATTTGAAAATGTCTTCCTTCTCCCTGAGACAACCTTCTTAGCCAGCATACTGTCCTTCTAACCCCCGGTGCCACTCTGAGCTAGGCTCCTGACACATTTCCCCAGGCGAGACTTGGTTCTGAGACTCTACTTTTCTAGAAGAGTAGAGACCAGACAGATAATATTTGCCTGAAACCACTGTGAAGGGAAGAAAGGTCTTTGGCCAAATCCAGTCAATCAAATGAATTTATTAAAATAAATATGCATGGCCAAGGAAGGGGCATAAAAGTAGCAAATATAGGAGGAATTAATGAGACACCCTATTTTTTATATAGAATAGGTTTAGGCGCCTCATTATCTCTCTGACTTTTATAAGCTTCTGCTTCTTAAACATGGAAAATATTGCTATTTTTAACTCCACACTCACTATTAGCATTGTTGTGCCTACAAAATTGAACAGACTTACACCAAAAAACCCTCTTTAAATGTAAATTTTAGTACTACTGAGGCATTATCTGTAGGTTAAGCATTTAATTATGTTGTCCAGAATGTGCATCTCTATCCTAGGGCAACTGCCTATAACAATATAAGCCTTAAATTTTCATCCGAAGTGAAGGAAGGAGGGTTGTACACCCCATTTCAGGGTGCAGATTTGAATGCCGAAAGTGACTAGGCAGAAAAGGTAACCGAACAAGTTGGCCGGCCATGGTAGGGAGTGTGTTAAATTTGAAAATGACCTCATTGAAAGGGGCAGATCTACTCGTCTCCAGCTGAGAATTGCTGTGTAGGAATATTGGCTCAATGTTGACAAGTCTTCTGTCCTTTCAAGTAACTGAATATTGGGATTTTTAAGTGTAATGCAAATTTGGTTGGCAGCTAATTAAATTTCTGCAAACATTGGGAATACCAAAGAATGTGTCCGTCCTAGTTACTATGCCTTCCTATCAAACCAACCCCAAATTTAGTAGTTTTTAACAACATTTATTTTGCTCACGAAATAGTAATTCTTTTGACTGGCATGGCCAGAAAGCAGGGGACTAGAATTATCTGAGGCTATGTCTGCTCATGTCTAGTGCATGGGCTGGGAAAGCTCAAATAGCTGGAGGTGCTAACAATATGGACTCCTCAAAGCATCTCTGTGTATCTCCATGTGGTCTCTCTGTCTGGTCTCACAAGCAAGGTGGCTCCAAGGAGCCAGTATCTTTACATGCCAGCCTAGGGCAGCTCACAGCAAATGTCTTCCCAGAGCTAACAGAGGCCATGTCATTTCTTATGAACTAGCCTCGTTAGTCACTCAGCATCAATTCTGCCACATTCTAATGACTGAGGCAGTTACAAAGGTCTTCTCAGTTCATGGAGAAAGAATGAACTCCCATCTCTCAATAGAGGAATCTCAACATTGCACTATAAGAAGAGCATATGGGATGTGATATGTATTGATACAGATATTTTTGGAAAATGCCATGATATGTATGCAGCGCATTTGGCTCATTGGCTACCAGCTGGCACCAGGTTGTGCTCCAGAAATCTTGGTGTGCTCTAGGATTTGAAAACGTTGCTGATTCCTCCTCCTTCGGTAGTTTCTGAAATTTTTCTTTCCCTCCTACAGCCTTGCTTTGCAGAAGAGCATAGTTCTACCCATGTATATTCAACAGTCTGACTCCGTCCTTGAAGAGGTGTGGGCAGCTTGAGTAGTGACCCGAAAACCTAGAGAGAGGCTGTAATTGGTCTTGGAGACTGAGCTGGAGCAGATCGGGAAGTCGTTTTAAATAGAATAGATGGGCAACTAGGACAGTTTCTAAAATATTCCCCAAAGTGAAATAGGTCAACTTGGAAAAGATAATTATATCCGTAGCTCCAACTAGTTGAGGAAGGTTCCCAGATAGGAATATCACAGGACAAGTCGGTCGTGACAACAGATACATAACAGAACACTTAATGAACCCGGCATTGAATAGAAAAGCGAAAAGCGACAGAGCGAGATGAGGTCCCTTTTGGGATCTTTCCAAGAATGTTGAGGATTCTTGTTGGGATAACACCAGAGGATCCAATGCTACATCCTACTGCAGCCTTAAGCTATGGGCCGTGTGCTCGAATCAGCCTGAGTCAGTGACATGATAGGTATTCTTGCTCAGGAAAGCAGGCAACAATCAGGAGGATTTTTTAGAGACACCTGAAATACAAAAGCTGCAAATCAGAGTCCAGTGTTAATGCAGCTAATGTGCCCACATTTCAAAAGAATGTCTGTAGGTGCCCGGTGCAATAGATGCGCCCTACAGAAATGAGATTCCCAGTATCTGTGCTCTCCCTGCATGTTATCTCTGTATAGATATACTTAGACATTCTTCATAAATATGTATCTAGTTCTCAAAGGCAATGCAACTAATCACTATACTTTCCTTTAAATTAAAAAAGTCAAAGCTTAGAAGAGAGAGATTGTATAAGAATCTCAGGAGGAAAATCTTTATGAAATACTCATGTAAAATGCCTTATCTTGTTGTAGTGTTATTACTTTTCAGTGGGTATGTTTGATGTTAACATTTCTATTCATGATTTACTTCTTTGTTGTGCTTTGGGATGGCAGGAGAGCCCGCTTTATTATATCTTGCTCTGGCTTGACAGAAATCCCCCAAATTATGTTATTAAAAAAAAAAAGGTATAGCAGAAATGGTTCACTTTGAAGTTGGCTATTATTGAAAACAAAAAGTGATGCTTATTTTTATACCCAACCTTTGTCTATGGGACAAAGTCTTAATTACTTCTATCTTTGTTTATAAACGTATTAATATGGGGTAGAAAAGAAAGCAATAATCCAAGAATCAGGAATATATGGACTTGTATCCCCTCAGTGCTGCTTATCAGTAATATAAAATGAGAAGTGTTTTATAGATTACTCAATTTTCTAAATTGAGAAGTGAAATAGATGGACTCGTATGGTCTTTAAAATGTGTTATTTTCTAATGGGCTGTATTACATAATATATCATGAAATTAGAAGGTGCCAGAATTTCTTGCCATCATAAAAATAATTGGCTTCCTGGACATTCTCATTTAATCCCTTGAATTTAGTTTTCAAGAAAGATCAAGAGTAAAAAGGAAACACTGGATACAGCAGAAGGGGGAAGCCACCAAATGACACCACAGGGCACCAAGATGAGTTAGTTTCCTTAACTGCAAGCAGGTGCCCTGGTCTTTCCCAGCTCTCCCCAGAGGTGGGCTGCTTCTGTCTGTTTAGCTCCAGAAAAGCCTCACTTGAAAGATTTACAATGACAAGCAATATTTGGGCTGAATGCCCTTAAAATCATGACAAATGTTTTCTCAATGAAATTCAAGGAGTAGTTGGGATCCTCTGAGCAAAAATGGTATCACTGTGATAATCCACTTTATTCTACCTACTTTTCCTAAAAAGAAAAAAAAATATGTATCAGCCCTGGCTGGTGTGGCTTGGTTGAATGGAGCATCGTCCCATGCACTGAAAGGTTGTGTGTGCGATTCCTGGTCAGAGCACATACCCAGGCTGTACGTTCGATTCTTGGTTGGAGGCACACACGGTAGGCAGCCAATGGATGCTCTCTCTCACAGTGATGTTCCCCCCCACCTCTCTGCCCCCCTTCCCCCACTCCCCTTCCTCTCTCTCTAAAAGGAAGCAATGAAAAAAAATGTTCTTGCGTGAGGATTAAAAATTAAAAGAAATAAAATTTAAGTGTCAGTTCCCATTAATAACATGTGAGCATATATACTTACATAATTATACACATATAGGGTTCATGTATAAAATGCTACGCTCACCCCTCTCCCTACTGGTGAGGGCTTCCAGACATTGTCTAGGGGTTGAGGAGCGAGAGTTGAACTTAGATGTTTATTAATTAACTCTTCATAGAATTAAGCTGAACAAACATTAGGTAACTGACCTAAATTTTGGCTGGCGATCTTCAGGTATGTTCAACCAAGGAGACAATACAGCAGGGAGTGTGGCAGCCCATTCCAATGTGGGATTATCATTTCTTCTTGCAGGACTCTACCCCCAGGCCAGCATTTCTGTCGCCCAACTTAACTTTGGTAACTGATGAGATTTAAGGTGTTCACTCATATCCCTGGGGAGTAGCTAAGAGAAATTAAGAACCTTGTACTGAACAGAGACCCACAGGTTTTTAAAGTATGTGTGTCAACGTGTATGTGTGTGTAAGTGCTTTAGCTTTGGTGCACAGAAGATTCAGCGGCATCGAAAGGGATCAGTTAGAACCCCCAAACCAGGATATCTACATTACTTTAATTTTGAGCGTAAACATTGGAGAAGTACCGGAAATGACCAGATGGCAACTGGAAATATGGAAGGAACAGGGGAGTCTTATCAGAAACATGAGTGATGGGAGGGGCGGGGGGTGACAATGTCTGCTCTTGAAATAACAGTAAAGAGGAACATAATGAAATAAAGTGGAAAAGCATTTTTGAAATATGTTAAAATGACAACTCTCTGAGTATCGGTGGCTTTTAGGGGGGTGACTAGGGCGGAGATATTCCAGAAGGGCTAGGACCCATTTTAAGATACTCAGAGACTCTCTTCAGCAACAGAAGAACAGAGGCTAGAAGAATCAGAGAAAATGTGATTTCAGTAAGGCAAAAAACAGAAGCAAAGGAAGGAAAGGGAGAGGCCTCGCTCTATGGGGCCGTTTCTCCTGTCACTCCCCACATTGATTTCAAAAGTGAATGACTTTTCACATGGTACGTTTTGCATGTTGAAAGTATCCCCATATCAGAATTATAAAATATGCTTTCATATTAACTGATATTGATAGGTTGTTAAACTGAACCTTTATTTTACTCATCATCAGCTGTCAATGTATCATTGAGATGCCAGGAATCTGGGAGGTAAGGAAATGTTTGCTCAAGAATATAAAGAGTTTGACTACATGGCGGATGTCTCAGTGGACAGTTAGAATCAGGCCATGGAGTATACAATTGAAACAAACTCCCGAAGGCTCTGCATTGAAATCTGCATCTTGATACAAGCAAGACTGAGCAATGTGCCCAAGTTGGATGTGCCCCAAAAAGGTCATTAGAAGAAGGACTGTTGCTTTTTTTTTTTTTAATGTGCACAATTTACACCTGAGGAAATTTGTATTTCCTAAGGATAACCACAGGGTTCCAACATCATCATTTAGCTAGTTCTTCATCATAGTTTTGAACAAAAGCCAAAGTAATGGGATTTTCTTTTAATACTGAAAGTGATCTCACAGATAACATGTGAAGAACTCTTTTTTTAAGGAAATGGGCCTCTTCGCTCGGCAGAAGAGAACACGCTATGGTTACACTCTGTGGTATTCAGATATTTTGGAGAAAGCAAAATATCAACTTCTCTGCCTTTGCAAGACAGAGAAAGCATTAGTTAGAAATTTCAGAAAAGAAGATTCTTGGGACAGGAACTCACCACCTTTGAAGGTGGAGAATTAAAAATAACAAACTTAAATTTGAGCCGGTTCAACAGTTGAGACACCGGGGTTCCCGGAGGGACTGAGCGAGTGGGCTTTCTTACCAGAAACGGGAATCCGAGATGCTGCGTGGAAGCTAAAATCTCCCAAGGCCCGTCCGAAGGTGCCAGAGCCACATGTAAGCGTGTCCACGTCCAGAAATGCTACATGTCCTCTCTTTCCTTTGACTTCCAGTCCTGTTGGTACCTTCCATTGCCCAAACCCAGTCAGAAGCCAGCTGGCCTGGCGATTGGGAATACCAGCCATCAAAACTACACCGTCCCTCACCCACAGCAGGCCTGGGAACGGGCAGAGCACACTCCTCAGGCAAATGTGGCCCGCATTGGGCTTGGCAACCCGGTAAATGTGCATCTTTATTCAGTTCAGGTTGTATTCGTGAAACCGAGAGGTGTCATTGGGGCTGTGATGTTGAAGGTAACCTACAAATTAGACTTGCGAAGGTCTTTCAGAGAGCATCCCAGGTTGAGGACGCAGCAACCACAAATCCCTGGTGTCAGATAAAGGCTAGATGCTTGTAAGGAACAGAAAGGCGTCAGTGTCCCTGGAGCAGAGTTCGTAGGGGGTGTGTGTGGCTAGGAGGGCGTTCGAGGCAGAGGCTGTAAGAGGCTATAGCAAGGTTATTAGGATCATGGTGATGTGTCCAGACTTGGTCTAAGAGCTACTGGAGTTCATTGGAAATGATTTAGCAAGAGACCGATAACTTCTGATTATTGTTTTGAAAATATCACTGTACCTGCACGGAAAAAAATGGCTAAGGACTCACAAAACAGGAGTAATTATAGGTCATAAGTAACCTTTTTGTTGGTATTTTTTAATATACTTTACAATGTTAATTCATTTTAAAATATGATTGAGGGAATAATGTTGTTATATTTCTGATTTAAAATGTGAATGAAAAGGTATAATATTTCTATGATTTGTAAGTATTTTACAACTTTTGTGGATGTGCAATATATTTATTTTCTTTTTCCTCCATAGTTAATAAACTAGCCCACCATAGAGTTATTATTATGATATGTTTTAAATCAGGTTGTATTTTTCAAATATTGTAATATTAGGTATATTAGTCCATAATTTCTGCAGATCAATAGAATCTGTTTGATCCCGAGATCAAATCAATCATGATATATTTTAAGAATCATATTTGAAAATACAAACAAATATTTTTGGCTCATTATTACAGAAAAGATAAAAATAAATGTTTATTTGGATGCTTATTTAGTTGGACTTTTTAACTTCCTGTGTTTTTTATACCACATTTTCCTCTAAAATTTTCTGTGGCAACACACCTCATTTTGACCATGTTAAGAGTTGTACATATGACAATAGAGGAATCCATCGGCGGTGCTTTGGATTTAATTTTCAAATTAGGATTTTAAGGTTCTAGTGGCAGGGAATGTCATGTTTTTCTTAAAAGTGTCTGTTTAAACATCAATCAGTGTATATTCACCAAAAGAAAGCAGATATCAAGGTCTTTTTTCTCTTCCTACTTAACTATAAACAAGCATTTATTGAGATTCTGTTAGATTGTATTAGTCATTCTTATGCGGAACATAAGCTTAGGTCTTACTTTAAATAAAAACAGCAACTGTGAAGAGTTTAATCTCTTTACTTCTGTAATGGCTAGTCAAGGGAGAAAACTTTTAACTCTTGAAATCTGCCCTATCTGTAGTTAAGGGCATAGTCTCAGTTCTTCACCCAGGGCGAGATGAGGTACTGAAATTGATATCTCAACATTTTTATGACAACTAAATATATATATGGGCGTGACCGGGGTGGCTCAGTTGGTTGGAGTATCATGCCATATCCCACAGCCAAGCGGCTGTGGTCTCAGTTCCTGGTCAGGGCACATACCTCCAGGCTGTGGGTTTGGTCCCTGTCCTGGGCGCGTGCAGTCCCTAGCGCAGGCGCACATGCGATGCAACCAGTCCGTGCTTCCCTCTTGCCTTGGTATTTCCCTCTTTCTATATTTCCCGTCTCTCTAAAATGCAGTGGGAAAATGTCCTCGGGCGAGGATATAAATGTAATATCTCCCTCCCCACAGTGGACTGGAATTCTCATTTTAGAAACCTGATACCTGATCTTCATCCCCTGGCTTGCTGTATTTTGATCTTTTTCCCTTGCCCTAAGATAAAGTAAAACTTCTTTAACGTGTTCTCATGCCTGATTAATCCTCAGCCGCTTCTTGGAGATGTTGCCCTCTTTTGCTCTGTAACCAGCCGCATGGACCTGTGTGTTGTCCCTCAAATTTGTAAATTTGAACAGAGGGTTTGTTTTTTTTTTTTTAATGGCTCATTTCATGGTCTGGGTTCTCTAATGAGGACACTGTGGCGACAGGATTACTAAAACCTCCCTTTCCTGGCACTCACATACTAGAGCAGTAGTGACCAGTGCAGTTGCCCAGGCAAGCATGTTCAGGAATGAACAAAGGGATGGGGGGACTGTGGTAAGACGGAGAGAGAATGACCCTCTAAGGGGACCAATATTGTTCAGCTAATCCCTGTCATGCTAGGGATGTGGCCCTAATCGCCCCCCTTCTTATTTTCTGATTGAAAATAGATGTATGGTGTTTTCTGTGTTGTCTTATAGCATTTAAACATTGGCTAATAGCTGATAGAAGAAAAAAACTGTTCTATAGAAACAAAATATATTTGGCTGCTGTATGTTGGTCTTCAGTCTCTGGTCTATGATCCCTTTTTGAGGGGCAACGGTCTTGGTGTCAGGACTTTGCCCATGTGGTTTCTCTTACTCAAAACATCTTTAAAACAAAACAAAACAAAACAAAACCATTTTTGCCATCAGCTGCCTCCTCCACTTCCTTTAGCTAATTTCTACTCCTCCTTCAGGTCTCAGAGAAATTTCCCGATCTTCTAGGCCCATTATTGTGGCATGCCATAATTCTTTATCTTACCTTTAGAAGGATCATACATTTTTATCAGTTATTGTCAGCCTGTGTGTCCAGTTCTGAAAGATCCTCAAGACCGGGCCTGTGCCCCTCCTGATCTGCTAGTGTCTTCTTCTCAGCAAGATTTCAGTAAAAATCTGGGGCTTGGCATTAAGGGGGCTTCTGTTACCTAAGGAGAACACAGTCTCCCTTCTAGAAGTTATCATCAAATGAGCCTGTGGTCAAGTTAGGGCAATAATTTTTATCCCAAATTAGGTCACTGATGGGGTCAGTTCCTTGCTGCATGACACACACATGCAAAATGTGTTGAGTAAAATTTAAAAGCATCGCTTTACTGTGAAGACAATTCTCAGTGAAAAATTCAGTCTTGATGCAGCCAAGCCATTGGCAACAGAACATCATTCAGAAAGAAGCCCAAGATCCAGCTTGCTTTTGTAAGTGTCTTGCAAGTTTCTGTGTATTTGTAACAACTCAGAGTCCATCAGCCAGATGTAAAGTTTATAACATCTTAAACTTATTCAAAAGAATAAGGACTGTTTTTGCATAAGGACCTTACATTGCTGCATGCCACGGGTATGAGAGCTGCAAGGGGTGCCTGAAAGGCTGGCTCACTTTTTCTGAAGCGTCAATTTTAACGAAGAGTACGAGAAAATCATATTTTAATATTGATTAGAAGATAAATCTGTTGTTCCGAAGTGTGGATATTTATTAGGTTAAGTGAGAAGTATGTAAAATGTGCTTGGTTAAAGGATTTCCGGAGGAAAATACATAATCATACAGTCCTGTGTGTTTGGAAGTAGTTTGCATTGCATCAGTATAAGTGAAATATACTAAGTCAGTAGAATTAGGCGAGTGTGAATCAGTCAGCAAGCTGTGCCTGTCTCGGTCAGCAAGAAATTCAAAAATATAAGGATGACAGAGGAAGATGTTATGGTTTTGATTTTCTTGGCAACACATGAAAGTTAGAGAACCCGAGCTGGATTTTGGCAGGAGCTTGTACTGAGAACATAACGAATGTTTAATAAGAAACAGTTCGAAGGGTATTTAGAGCTACAGGATAAACTGGGTTGTGGGCTCAGAAATTCCTCTGGTGCCATTTCTGCCTATTACTCCTCTCTTGGCAGGGACCCCACAGCACAGGAAAACAGAACATTGGGAATGAATTGTATCTCATCCGCCCTGCCTGGTGGCAATGGTACTTGGAGGACACTTAGAATTGGTCAACTACGGGCTTAAGTCCCTCAGTGGGTTTTATAAATTGCCTAGATTAATTAACACGTGTGATAATAGACCCTCCTGCTATCTATCTGTCTATATATATACACACATATATATCTACAAATCTACCTACCTATCTTTGTCATCTGTCAATATCTACCTATCCATATATCAAGATAGGAATATTTATTAATAGTCAGATAGTACTTACGGGCTCACAATGCAAAGCAGTTTCCTTACCTTACTTCTCATCCTCAGTGGATAAATCATTTTAATTCCAGTGAGTTGACTTCACATCTACAGGTATGTCTTAATTTAGATTTCTCCCAGAAGCGGATCCTGAAACAAGGAGTGAAATGCAAGTAGTTTATTTAAAAGAAAATGAGGAAGAGACACAGAGAGGGAAAGACAGCCAATATAAGGTTAGTGACCATAATGAGTGAGTGGAGTTTAATCTTGCAGGAAAAATCTAGGAGAAAGTACATAACACATACCTCCGAAATACCCCACTGGCTGGTGGGAGGAGATCGGCCATTTGTACACCTTCTTCCATTAGGCAGCGGTGAGCTCTGCCCTGGGTGGTGGTTAATGTCTTTGTAGTTCCCACCTGTCCCAGCAGTGGGCAGAGCAGCCCCTGGTCTAAGTGCTGAGAAACAGGCAAGCAGGAGGCAGTTCTCTGGAGCACGGAACAACAGAAGAGCCCAAAGAACTCTGGGAAAGGTGCTGACAGTGTCCGCTCTGATATACTAAATATCTTAATGTTCGATATTTTTCATAATTGGTTGATTATTCTGCCCTAAAATACGGACTGAACTCACAGCATAGCTTGTAATAATTTTCTTGCTCCCCTCTGAAATTCATTATAGCTGTTCCTCTGTTGCTTTGCCTGTATTTTTTAAATAACATACATCTTATTTGTCTTTAATAGCTAGAATGTTTTAATGCCTCCCATTATAAGTTGAGAATATCAGGACACCCCTACCATCTCCCATCGTTCTCTGTTTTTTCACATTCCAGTTCTTGTCTTTTGTGTGTCTGCTTTTATCATTTAGTTTGCTTCCCTATACGGAACATTCCACGTTATAGTCTTACACTCTTCTGTGACATGTGTAAGCCCTAAACAGTTTGCTTGCAGGTAGAGTCTGTAAGTTGAAGAATAATCAATGCTGTCAATAAATATATCGCAATCTTGTTCCAAATTCCATCCAATATGGATTGGTTTTGAATCTCTGCAATCTTCTGTTTTGTTCTGGCTTGATAACTCTTTTTTTTTTTTAAATTTTAAAATCGAATCTATTGGGATGACACTGGCCAATAAAACCACCCAGGTTTCAAGTGTGCAGAAAACACAGAAAGTGTAGGTCAAGTGTAACCTAACCACCTACAAAGGTATTAGGTTAAAGAGGCAGCATCATCTGCATACTGCATCTGTGGGCTCACCACCCAAATTAAAACTCTCTTTTTGTCCTCACTTATTCCCCCTTTGCCCTCTTCTACCTCACCCCACCCTGCCTTCCCTCTGGTAATCACCATATGGCTTGATGACTCTCTGCCCGTTCTACCATCTACATCCTAGGTGCTTCTTTTATTATTTTTTTGTGTTTTGAACTGTTATTTTTTAGGTCTCGTATAT